>JABEEQ010002263.1:0-18311 GCA_014824365.1 Fusarium sp. NRRL 66894 | reverse complement strand
GAGCACCCGCCTCCCCCGCGAGAAGCCCGTTCCTCAGGCCAAGCCTCCTACTAAATGGGAGCGCTTCGCCGCCAAGAAGGGTATTAAGCCCAAGACTCGCGAGCAGCGTCGCAATCTTGCCTTCGACGAGCAGACAGGCGAATGGCAGCGCAAGTGGGGATACAAGGCTCTCAACAAGAAGGGCGAGGACTGGCCCATCGTGGAGGTTGATATGGAAGCCGAGCAGAAGCGAAAGGAGGGTACCTCGATTCGAGGCGACGGCCGAAGAGAGCGCAAGGAGAGGATTAAGCGCAACGAGCGAAAGATGCGCAAGAACCAAGCTCAAGGTACAGGAAAATAGGTTGCGACAGCTGCGGAAGGGAATGGGATTGGTCGGCAGTTTCGTGCCGGCCTTGGTCAAGACTATTGCTGTTGAGCATGGAGCGGCGTTCAGGACTTTGGCGTTTCGAATCGGCATGTAAAAGCTAGGGATCTGGGATGGTTTAGACGTTCGGCTTTGGAAGAATGAAAAACGAATCCGCTGCAGCTCTCAATCTCCTTGTTGTCTGATACTCACCAGACCATGTCTAATTGGAGCCCATATCCCCCAACTGCGCGTCACGGCGGGAATACAACTTCCTGAACGTGGTGGTTGACATTGATGAAGAATATGCAATTAATAAATAAGCGATTTCTGGCAGAGTATCTTTTACTAAATTTCAGGCACTATCTAGGCAACCTCTGCCAATCTCAACTCTACTATCCAGAAATCCTCTTCTCCCGGCGATTTTCCGTTGTCAGAAACAGATTTACTCAATAGCCTGGTAATTTCCATGCTCCTCTTTTGCTTGGCGTCGCCTTCATTTCACTGTAACATAACAGCAAAACACCATTCTCACTAAGGTAGCTTTCCTCATCAGAGCGCCGAAGAACCAGCTAGATAACCAGTTCAGGCAAAGACACAGAATGCTTGTCAATAAATCATCAAAATCAGAAAACGCTAGAACTTCAAACAAGATTCCCCACTAACACGGGGTGCAACACAAACCCCCTAGACGATATTCTCCTCAAAATGCATCATGGGGTATACCAAACAACAGATAAAAGACAAAGCGCAGGTTAAGAACATCACTCGTTTGTGCGTCATGGACAGACGGGCCTGATTTCAAAGCGTTCCTTGAAAGTTTTGCTCGATTGCACATTGCCAAACCGTGAGGCCACTCTCCAGAAACGCCAGCGTTAGAAGCAACCAGACTGCGCAATCAAATCGAATGACAAGGTCATAAAGGTCGTGTCATCGTGAGTTGGCTATTGCTGAAGGATGAAGTCACAGACTCCATCGTGGTAGACGCCGTGGTTGATAGTTGAGACATCTACCTCAGTTGAGGTAGAGGAGCGGGGAGGTGCCGAGATAGATTACCTAGGCACTTTGGTCCATTCTCGTCTCGGCCTCAAGACCTCTATTTCTTTGGATGTGCTCTTTCTGTCTCGACTATCCTTCTGGCCACCTCCATGGGTAGCCGGGCGTGAATATGCTTGTAGTGTTCAGCGTGTCATCAGGATGTCTCTGAACTTAGAAGCCGAGAGGAGATAAAGGCATAATGGGTGACAAAGGCCGCAATTCGCTCGAGGTTCTGCCTATCTCGCGGTCGCTGTTAATGGTCAAGGTGGTTGGGGCAGTCGATTCGTTCGAGACGACGCTTCCGTTTGAGGGGGATATCTGGAGCTGTTTCTTCTTCAGCTTTGGCTTCTGGTCGCTGGGGCTGAGGCGGCCTGACTGCTTGCTGCTCCCGGAAGAGGAGAGTTGTTGTCGGTCGTCCTCCGACTCATCTTGTGGTCTTGGCTTCGCTGGTTCAGCGAGACCTCTTGGCGGAGGCTGGTCGAAGATCAAGTATTCCTCTTCGATATACTTGGCCTCGTTCTTGCATCCTCTCCAGCAGTCGCGCCAGTCGCACACCAAGAACTTAAAGCAGAATGCGTCGATCTTCATACACGGCTGGAAGCAGATGCACAGGTTCCTAAAGTCCATCTTGTTCTTATCCGAGTGAGCCAAGAGAAGACTGAGGTGGCATGTGATGGCAAAAAGCAGATAATAGTTGAAAGGGGAGAGATTCGAGAGCTCTTCGATAAGTAGCTCAGGAACTTCCTCAGCACCTGCGCATTCTCTTGCGATTCGATCCTGTGCCGCTTTGGGGAACAGCTCGTCGGGAAGTTCTCGTAGCCAAGCCTTTAGCATCGAACCAATTATGTTGATGTCGTAAAGGTCGCGCTCGTTGAACAGGTTAACGTCGTATTCTGATCAAAGTTAGTTTGAGTTTCTTGGCTTATCAGAGAGATGAAATAAACTTACGCTCATCGAACTTCCGCTGCCATTTCTTAATCTGAGGCCCACTGCCCGGAACACGATAAAGACCCTCGACTTCACACCCCTTATAGTTTAGATAATCTATTGCTCGCCAAGGAAAGGCGGGCATCCAGAACTCCGTCTTATCCCTTGAATCCTCAAGGCGCTTTGATATTCTCGTCAATCGTGTTTGCTCAACTAGTGGTAAGTTGATAACTTTTAATTGATAGTGTTCGTCATCAAGAGCATCCTTATCCTCTCGACCACCACGCCCACTCTTGTTGAAGAAACGGTCACTCAGCATGCCAGCAGCGCGGGTACCAGAGCTCTTGAGGCCATTGAAAAAAGAGCCCCCGTTCTCGTTCAGGGAAGACGGTTGGGTCTTTGATTCCTTGTCGCGTTGTGCCCTTCTGGTAGAAGACGAATCCCTCGGCGCGCGGTCCTCGGATCGATTTCGGACTGCAGAATTCATCATGTCTCTGATAGAACGATCACCACCTTGATTCGCGGTCTTGTACGGCACAGAATTGAGGTGCAACTCAGGTTCGTTACCCTGTCGAGGAGAAGAGGCCGGTTTCAGCTCGGGGCTAGCGTCTTCTTTGTCGCGATTGGATCGGCTGCGGTTTAGTAAACCAAAAGGCTTCGATCTGCCTTTCTTTGTTGAAAACTGAGGTGATGCAGTATCGTAGTCGCCAGCGGATGATAAAGATAAGTCGCTTCGAAGAGGATCGGCGGAGACAGGTTTGTGTAGAGTGTGGTCGGTGTATGATGCACTTGGGCTTGGATCGTGTTTGTCTGTATCATGTCAGCAGTTGGTCATGGACCTGGGCTTGCGCGCGATGGCTGAAGTATAATGGATCGTCCCAACTAAGCTTGGCTCGATGTTTACATACCTCCGTGTCTTGGTCGATTGGATCCGTCACTGCCCCTCGACATTACCTGGGCTCTCGTCTCGGTGTGTTTACGATGGTGGGCATGCGGCTGAGACTGGTTTGAAGATTTGGATTGCTTATTAAAATGGAAGAAACCGTTTTTAGCACCTTTTTTTAAGTCGCTTGGGGATGGCTGCACTGCTTCAGACTGCGTGGTAGTCGCAGTTGTTGCTGGTGGGTCAGGTAGATGTTCTTCAAGTGTAGAGGAGATAGAAGGATAGGTCGAGGGGTCCTCGCGCGTGTGCCGTAAAGGCTGTCTTGGTACAGACTCTTCCCTACTCCATTCGGTAGGTGCTGTGGCAGTTGAGGGCCGTTGTACAGGTATTGGCACCGGTGCTGATGGTCGTGGTGGCGGCGTTGACGATGATGGCTTCCCCTCTGCAGTCACGTCTGCTAATGCTGCTGTCGTGTGCGACACTTTCCTGTGCTTTCCACCTTGGTTTCTCAAGGGTGAAAACCGACTATGGAAAGGAGAGGAGCGGGGAGACCGGGGCGATTTGGACTCGACCGGCGACACACTTGGGGAAACGGTTTCAGTAGTCGGCGAATCGTCTCTACTGCGTAAGGCAGCGCCAGATTCAGACTGGGTTTGTGCTTGGGCTTGGGCCTGAGGCGAAGTCTGAGACGAAAGCGCCAGCGGCTGCGGTGCCGCCTTACGACCCATTCTGAATCCTGTCTACTCACGGCGCAGTCTCACAATCGCAGTCGCAGACGTAGACACAAACGCGGGCCCTGCTTCGCAAACTCCCACTGCCACGGTGGGCGAAACGGGAGGGGGTTCAAACTGCGGGCCAGGGGGGGTCGGTCTGTTGTGCCTCTGTTCTTCTGATCCGATCTTGTTGCGGGTCACAGTCGGATGAGTGTGCAAAACCAGCCTGGAAAGGCAGGACCTCAGGCCGGAGAAACAGAGATGCTAACAGGGCAATAGAGAACGGGAGAATTGACGATTGGTGGCCGTTGAGAAAGAGGTGGGCGCGTCGACGATTCTAGTGGTGGTCGTAGTGCTGGCTGGTACTGTTGATACTTGGTAATGTCGTATTGTGTTGGGTTTTTGTCAGGCTTCAGCAATGGATCATTCAATATTATATCCGTAGTAATATCAATCCAATATTATTCGATCGTGGTAGGGCCAATACTAATGCCCTGCATTGGTGCCAAAAATGCCCGAATCCCAGCCCCCAACTGCTTAGAGAAGAGTGCCGCTGGATACACAACAGTAGTTGTTCCAATCGACGAGAACGGCCTGCACACGAAGCCTACTGCTGACCGCTTTACGGAATGATTGCGTACAGTCGAGCCAATGTCAGGTATCAGAGCAGGGCATCCTCGAAGTGCGCGTGCAGTCAGTCAGGCAGTGCAGCTGATGATGTTCAAGGGTTTGGGAGGTCCCAAAAGAAGCAAGGGACAGGATGTGGAACGTTGTACGGAGGAGGACCAGGAACAAGGGACGAACAAAGATGAAGCCTTGGCTTTTGCCGGCTTGTTGGCACTTGCTTTGCGTTTTGCTAGGGGTTCAATCGCGAGGGGTTGCTGGGAGTAAAAGGTGGTGGCATCCAATTCAATAAAAGGCACCTGGACAGGCACAGGCACAGGCACAGGCACAGGCACAGGCACAGGCACAGGCACAGTAGCTGAGGTACTAGTAGTTTCGGGTTCCAGCTTGCGGATAATAGGTAGTCATTGTCACCAACTGGTGAGTAGATTCCATTAATAACTTCTGCAGACAACGCATCTCACAGATACAGTACAGTGCCTGTAACGAATCTTGTTATTAAAATCGAGCGTTGCGCGTCAAGTGCGTACGTGTGCCGTATGTAATCAGTAATGGATACGTGTGAAGCTGAAACGGCCTACAAGAATTAGACTCTGTAACCGATGATACCGACGGGTGCTGGAAATTCGGCAACTTAAAACAGCCCGTTTCCACAGCGAATATGGTATGGATTATTATGGATACAGAAGCTGGAACTTACAACGATAACACATGTGGCCTGCAGTTGCAGATAGACACAAACATGGATCCTTTGCATCCACATCAATCCGAATGATTCATTGGATCTAACGCTGAGGCCCTTTCTACCCCGCTATATCTGTTGGAAATGTCCTCGACTCAGGGGTTGATTCTTCTTCAGTCACGTCTCCATTTTCATCCCATCGTGAGGTCAGACCTCATAGTGGCTCTAGCTAGTCCTGATATCAGAGTCACGAACTGGCCACTCTCAGACAGAGAAACACAGCATAAGTCCCACAGTGACCTTGAAGGTGCCTGGCAGCCAAGGCGTCAGGCATCGGAAGTCTAGATGCGCCTAAAAGCCATGGAGCAGCCAGGAACGAAGGAACTCTGTTCAGGGCTGCAACCATGATATGAAACTAGATGGATATAATACGTATTGCATTTCCTCACAACAGATGAGCCGAGTCTCTGGGGACGATTCGGCTAATTTAAAAGCAGCTTTCCAATTACATATAATTCACTTGCAGCAACTATCCTGTCCCTTGCAACAACAAACTTTGCTATGAACGATAGACCCTTGACGCCAACATCGCTCCGTCAAAGTCAACTGCCTCTCTTGGAATTTCTCTGGAATCATAACCTGGCACACTGGCTCCATCATTCCGGGATCATAGGCAGTTCCTGGATGACCGGCAGAAGTGGCGTTCTTAGCCTTGGCACAGAGTGGAGGGCTCGAGCTTTTTCCAAGTACAAGTTTGAGCTCTGCCGTCTCTACTCCCAAAGTCAATGTTCAGTCAACCCCCATTTGTTTGGATGATGTATTATCGATGTTGGGGGTAACGGGATGCTGTTTTCGAAGGCGCAACACCTTCACGAGATAGCGCCACCTAAATTTGACACCTCCGCCTTGAAAAGTCGATATCATTCGTATTACATGGGGTGCGGCACATGCCAGCCGCTTACCTGTCGAAAGTGCAGATGGTTCGGTTATAGAGTTGACGAGATGAGGCCTCATGGATCCCACTCATGAGTTTGGTGAAATTGCATATTTCCAGCGTCGTATGTTCTCTTATATCAATTCAAAAACACCCACTTACAAAATTTGACGTCGTCGGCTTCAGCCACCACCCGCTGCCGAATTTGGATCATCTTGCTTGGCTTGACTTTGACAGATAACCCATGTAAGGATCTCCCTGTCAGTTAGAACCTGACTTTTACTGTATCTATCCATGCCAAGAGTGCCAGCCTACATGAAACGTAGTGCAAAGGATCAACTTCGTCTCATGTGTTGCCAATGATATCATTATTCATTAATCTCAGCCTTAAAATGATGTCCTGTTCAAGTCATCCATCTTGCATTGTATCTAACAAGTAAACATCTTGTCGTGCTTTCTCCCGATTTTTGGTTAGCCCAAGCATCTAATAAAGCCATGTTGTTGTCACGAAATGTGCGATCTTGAACAGAACATTGATCATCAAGCTGAACCACCTGTTGGCAAGCTTGATCTAAAGCCTAAAGGCTGACCACAAGATTAAGTGTTTGGAGAAAACCAACCAAGTGATGCCATGCTTCGCCGTCGTTTTTGCACTGTTTTCCAAATATATCATTACAATATACTGTACTTGATCAGCTAATAAATTGCACGTTTTTATTTTCGGTCGTGACTACTACCTGTCTTCATTTCAACTCTTAACTCTAATCAAACTGCTGGCTGTTGGCTCGATCGACATCTAGCATGAGTTAACAAACTCCGCAATCTCCTTGTTGAACTTCTCTGGTTCCTCGTAAAAAAGCCAATGCCCAGAGTCAAATACCGATGACCTTGCTAACCCTGGCCGTGACTTCTCTACACGTCTCACGCTCTCAAGCATTCCTTCGAGTGGAAAGCAGCTTGATCGTCGACCGGCCATAACCAGCACCGGAACCGTGATCGTTTCGATAGATTCTCGGTGATCGTAGCGAGTATGATCTGCCAGTAGTCGTGCTAGCCATATCTGGTCGCATTTCGCACTGATGTCTGTAAAGAAGGCTTCATCCTTGGCTTGTTGCTCAGCTGAAATCCCGTCTTCCTCCTTCGGGGCATGTCGATATCCTAGGCAGCCTATTACTAGGTCGATATGCGCCTTCTTCGAGTCATTGATCCAGCTGTGTTGTGCTGCGAGCGTGGTCTTCTCGTCATAACATCCAGTATGTGCCTTGGATTCGTCCCATTTGTCGAATGCTGAGCGGTCTTGTAGAGGCGCCTGATCAACAAAGACAAGCCCCGCAAAGTCGTTGCATCCAAAGAGCTCGGTGTAAGTCCAGAGCACGGCGGCGCCAATTGAACATCCAACAGGCACAATACTAACAGATGCCGTCTTGCGTATATGAGCAACAAGACCTGCAAGATCAGCTGCCAAGCGAGCAACGTGATAACCACCACGAGTTTGATTGGAGTCTCCATGTCCTCGCATGTCTGGGGCAACAACCCAGTGGGATTTGCTCAGAGATGCAAAGTTGCGGATGAAGTAATCGCTAGAGCCACTGAAGCCATGCATGAGCAGGACACATTTCTCAGCTGCGACTCCTGCAACTTCCTTCAGTGGTAAGGAGGACTGAAAGGCGATTTTGCATCCATCGTTAGTGATGAAATACTCTTTGTGCATTCTTTTGGAGGATTTGGTGGCCGTCTCTCTATGTAGGTTGTCTATTTGGCGACTTGTGGTTGATAATCATGAGAGGGGATTATGTCTATGGGATGCTCTTGTTGTGGAGTTTTCCACGCCTTCTTGAATCAAAAGCATCCCGGCTACCTTGGGCTAGGAATCATTGCCCTCCTGAGTCGCTCTACCTATTTTATCCCATTATACGACAAATCGAAACGGGATAAAAGTATTGTTGAGTTCCAAATAGATGAAGTTATTTCATCTTTATTTGATTCCGATTTTCGAACATTTCTTTAACCACGGCCACACCATTAGTATGAAAACCAGATATTTTTCGGATTGTCTACCTACGCAATGTTGGTCAAGGGTAGGTACCTAGGTAAGCTTAAGCTGCAACAAAGTCACTGACCAGGCAACGCTTACGTAACGGCCCGCCTAGAAAATTCTCTCCATGTCAACCTCAGCATTTTGGTTCAACTTATTTCATCCCTTCGATAACATGTCTCAAGCCCCAACAGACCAAAAAGGCCCAGAGCTCGCTGTCGATGCTCATGTGAAGTATGTCCAGAGCCTGGACACAAGAAAAGATGAGCTCGACTACTGGCTTACCGAGCATCTGCGACTCAACGGCTTGTACTGGGGATTAAACGCACTCTTCCTGCTGGGTCGGCCAGATGCTCTCCCTCGACAGGATGTCATCGACTTCATTCTCTCTTGTCAGCATGAGAATGGTGGGTTCGGTGCAGCGCCCGGCCATGATGCTCACATGCTGTCCACAGTAAGTGCTGTGCAGATTCTCGCCATGACGGATGCTCTCGACCAGCTGGAAACAAAAGGCAAAGGCAAGAACCAGGTTGGCAAGTGTAGGTATTTTGCAAGGTCCACAGTGCCTTCCATGCACCCACTGACCACAAACAGTCATCGCAGGACTGCAGAATCAAGAGACTGGTACATTTGCTGGGGATGAATGGGGCGAGGAGGATACCCGCTTCTTGTACGGCGCTTTCAATGCCCTCTCCTTACTCGGTCTTATGTCTCTTGTCAATGTCGACAAAGCCGTCTCACACCTTATCGCTTGTGCCAACTTTGACGGTGGCTATGGAACGGGGCCTGGTGCGGAGTCGCATTCGGGTCAGATCTTCACTTGCGTTGCCGCCCTCGCAATAGTTGGCCGGCTTGATCTCGTCGACAAAGAGAAGCTTGGCCGATGGCTGAGCGAGAGACAAGTCTCCTGTGGTGGCCTTAACGGTCGACCTGAAAAAGACGAGGATGTGTGCTACAGCTGGTGGGTATTGAGTAGTCTCGCCATGATCGAGCGCACACATTGGATCGACCGCGATGCCCTCATCGCTTTCATTCTCAAGTGTCAAGATACCGAAATTGGTGGTATCTCTGATCGACCTGGTAATATGGTCGATGTTTGGCATACCCAATTCGGCCTGTGTGGTCTTAGTCTTTTGGGCTATCCAGGTCTCGAGGCAGTCGATCCAGTGTATTGCATGCCCAAGACGATAACAAACAGACTTCTCGGCTGATCGTCTATACGTCTATGAGCTTGTCTTTCCTTCATACACCTTATTCAATAGTGCTAGCCACCACCCTCTGACCATTTATAGCATATGCTTACGACGTTGTTCAGTGATAGCATGTGAATATGGTTGAGGGAAGAGGAACTGTTGGTTTTTTCAGGGACATCGCTTGTTATTCCGTGGTGTTCGTCCCGTGAAGTCCTTCAAACATTTATCGGAACTGAGCTTGTCAAAGCATGTGCTCATCACAGAATTTGGACGGATGTGGTCCTATCCCTTTGAACTTGGTCATGCCGGACCAATAGTGTATTACCTTAAATGATATACCATAGTATCTTTCAATGTCAATACAAAACTTCTCTGTTAATATACCTAAACATGATCGCTTGGTTCACCCTCGGGCTCTCCTGGTGCTGCAAATGTTTGCTCCTTTACCACAATTATCACGCGCATCCTTGTTATCACACATTTCTCAGGTAGCGTTCAACACTGGCGCACGAAGAGCAGCGTATACCTGTCTCCTCCTTCGGCATAAGACGTTGTTGGCCTCCTGTTTCCTGCGCCATTTGGCCGAAACCAGTGTTTGCCCTTCATGCCTCAAAATATTATCCTGAGGCTCACAGGGCTATCAGGGCATCTGCCTGCCCGGACCCGACGCGCTCCTTCCCCCTGAACTCCCGACCTGGCAAGCTCCTCCTCCCAACACCCCTCACCTCCTTCCCCAGACTTCTGGTCTTCTATTACCTTATACCTTAAGGCAGGTATGTATCCAATTCATCCGAATCACCTGCCCCTCCTCTTCCTCTGATATTCCATCGTCTTCAACTACACCGCCCTGTCTACCTATTCCCAATCACGCCCTTAAGCACACCTTTGAGGAGTCTTTCAATCCCTAATTTTCGGCTCCGACTGTGCTGGCATTTTTCGCGTATCTGGTTTCGTCGCTGTAGGGAAGTTATACTTTACAGCATTGTTTCGGGAGCTCTTGCTGCTGAAAGGACAGTTCCTACCAGGATACGGTGAGTTTGAAAGGGTTCTTTTTTACAGCTTGCATGACAAGAATTGGGAAGGGCGGTGGTGTCTTTTCTTGAGTGCAAACAAGAAGTTCTGGGCCATGGGATCAGGAACGACCGGGCTAATTGCTTCCACTACAGTATGCCAAGGACACCCGATTCTTTCCCAAGAATCTTGGACTTTCGACTAAGACTGAAGCAACAACAAGCAATCCGACAAGCAAGAAGCGGGCTTTCACCTAGGCGCAATAAGAAGCGAGGTCTAGGAGGTATGAGAGGCTTTTGAACCCTTTCTGCATACTGTCCTCCCTTCACTTTGTCGAGATATTCACCTTTCCCTCGAGGTCTCGTCCTAGAACTGTTTCTTTCCAGGGATGCCATTCGACGCAAACAAGGCAGGTGACTTCTGATCTCGCAGGAGATAGCACTTTCCAAGTTCGAAGACGTTGCAACTTCCTCTTGACCTGCGGCCTTCACGCATTCGATCCGGAAAGACTCCAAGTCGAGCATTCCTTCCTTTCCACTCTGGCATCAACCGTCTGTTATTCATGAGGAGCAACAAGGAGCCGATCCTGCATTATCAGTACAATAGTTCAGCTTCTACTGTTATAAACCGCAATCATGGCTCGAAGCAGGAAGTCCACCAAGCCGCCACTGGTAAGCAACTTCCCTTCGTATTGTTACATTAGTTACTTGTCTCCCCTTCTTCTTGATCCCAGACTTTACCTATCTTCACATGCACAAGACCTGCTATTTTCGACCCAGAACTTGATTCCATCTCCAGCTCAACCCATTACACTCACTATTGCCCTCGTTTTGACTTGTCTGCCAGCCCTTTCCCATTCGTTCCCACAAAGAGAAGAACGCTCTGCAAGCCGTTTTATGTGCCATTGATTCCTCCCTTAGCACCCCAGCCCACTCAATCTGTTGAACACTCGCCCTTAGTCGTTACTGAATAACGGGTTACTGATAATTCCGTTGCGGCTCAGGTCATGGCTACTACAGCGATACCAGGAGACAATACAGTTAGCTCTATCAGTCGACATATCCCACTCTTTTGTTCCGTGTGCCCTGATAATCCTCGGTTTTCAGATGTCTCACATCTTCTCACTCATATCGCTTCGAAAGGGCACCTTCATCACGAAACCCAAACGAAGCTCAAGGCTCACCAGGACATCACCGCTGCGGTCAAGCTTCAACGTTACGAGGAGTAGTACTCCCAAAATGACATCGAGGCACTGCTGGTTGATCGAATGAGAACAAAACAGTTGAAGGAAGAGGCCCGTAGCAGGCGCAATCAAGGAAATCAATTTGCCTCTGCCAAGGTAGTGATATCCTCTTCTGATCGTTGTTGCTATTTCTGACAGTCGAAAGCAAAACAAGCGAAAAATTAAACAGGAGACATCAATGAGCCCCGCCATCAAGCTCGAAGGAGGCGAACTTCTAGACGATTTCCCGCTCTTCCCGGGCTTCTTTGACCATGACCAAGATCACGATGTTCAAGAAGAATTCTCTCTGGGAGCCGAATCGATGTCTCTGAAGGGCCAAGTGTGGCCAGGAATGGGGAAAATGGATCTCGCCGACGACGAGATGAGGCGAACTCGGAACCAAAAGAAGCCCAAGTCCGTGATCGATAGAATGAAGAGGGCTTCAGAACGTATCGAACCTACTCAGGTCATCATGACATCTGAACTAGAGGTTGAAAGGACGAAGGATGTGTATGATGATGCATCCTCTCCTCCTCCTGGCCAGGAAGAATCAGTATGTGCAATGAGGACAAGTCCCTTTTAAACGCTAACATTGTCAGACACCACCACGAAAAGCTCCAAAAACAAAGCGCAAAAAGGCTACACCTCTTGCTGAAATCTCTGCCAACGCTCCCAAGCAACGCCGTAGTACTGCTCGTGGCCCAAAATCTGGTACGGGAAAGAAGACAAACCCTGCAAAGAAACAAAGTCGCGAGAAAGAACCCAAGACATATCCTCCATTAGAACACCTGCAAGATATCCAAGATGTTTTCCGTGATGAAAAGGAACGGCCAGGTAGGTATTGTGCGATCTGAAACAGGAAAATCGCTAATAGTCAATGAAAGCTTCCATCAGCGAACCTCCACTTCCTGCCACTCGGAGTGATAGACGGTAAGATCTTGCGCCGCTTCTGTATCAAAACTGACTCCGAAATTAGATTTGATCTTCGCACGAAGCATGGAGCTCGAAGCATCGACAACTTTCTTCATTCGAATCTTGTTTCTCCCACGCCACAGTCGAGAGATCTAGCACCACGACAACTCCTAGGCCGAGAGACGTCTAACTCACTTCGACCTGAATCATTCCCCCCAAGTAAGTTTGAGGAATATCTGAGCCGTCCTTCTTCACGACTGAACTCTGAAATTGTACTTACACACAAACAGGCACATTCAGCCACGTCGAAGCTTCATATGCGTTGAAAGACGCTACGATCTACAATGCTTCGTCACGCCTTCCATTCGTCCCTCCAAATTTCGATCAATTTCGAGGACTTGGCCCAGATCAGTTTCGATTGGCCGCAGACTATGGATTCCAGCTGAAGCATGAAGACTACACGGGATCAATCACGAGAGATACAACACAAGGGACAAATAACAGTCCTTTCATGGGGGTACCTGGAACCAACCCTCTTTTTTCTCATGACAGGTCATTCTTGAATCCTTACAGCCAAGCTACACCAAATGCAACATTCTCTCCATTGTCATTTTCCTCTGTCAACCGACAGCAAGATCACTTACACAACGATGGAGGAATGAAACCGCAGGCACAAATTTGTGAGCCAAATGAGAACAATGGTGGCCTTGGAGAGGAGCAAGAGTTAAGCATCAACGCATCCTGGAACCTGCATGGTACAGAAAATGACCTGGATTCCCCCCACGGCCTTGCAGTGGACGACTCACAAATGTGACTGGCAAGATGAGCACTGAGGAAGAAGGCCGCTGTCGATAATAGCTCCAGTCATATGTCTGGTGGCCCTGCGGTCATCCAAGGCAGAAACGAGCATTGATAAATTCACATGCATAAATGGAGCTCGACAATCTCCTAAGTCATGGCGAGTCGTGTTACATCAATGGTTCTCAACCCTCATGACAGCCACCAAAGTAAGCCTTTGGTTGACAGCCATCATCGTCCTTACTAAAAAGAAAAAGCTAACTTTCCCAGATGACTTGAACATGCTGTACATAGTACATACGACTTCCTACGCCTATTCTTTTTTACCGACTGACGTTTTTGACATTCTATTCTTCTTTTTGCACTTTTCACAAAATGGGACCGGATGGGGAAACAATCAGGAGTTTCGATTAACTTGGGACAATGTTTAGCGGCGCTCAGATGATCAGCAAGGAAAACCTGGGGCTTCATGGAGGCATATAAAATGGTGTTGTGAGAAAAGAGTAACTAGGGGTACTTTGACGTCTGGGGAGACGGGCATATCATTTGATATTGGAGTTATGGGGTTCCAAGACAGAAGACATTTTAAGCATCTTATGGGAAGTTAGTCATTTTGACATTGGGTTTTTATTTCTTTCTTCTACCAAACCCCCCAAACAGTAATTAGTATAGTTGTGATATTATTTACAATTGTTCGATGCCCGCTACGAGCTGGTCAAGTTGATCCGACCCGTTATCTATTACGTCTGACAGGGTACGGCAAATACCCCTGAAACGGCGCATCTTCATTTCTTGCTCCATTTGCCCCGACTTCAGAGCAGCAACGTCAATGACCTTCTTAGGAATACGAGCGAGTCTCGCAACGTTCAAGCCATAGGAGCGATGAGCAACACCTTCGCCAACTTCGTACAAGAACGTGATCTGTTCCTCACCGTCCTCTCCATTCTCTGCCTTGAATTTCATGTGAACGTTCTTGACACCGTCAAGACCTTCAGCTACCCGCGCTAGATTTTGATAGTGCGTGATGAAGAGCGTTAGGCAGCGTGTTTCAGTGACGACATGCTGCAACACAGCCTGAGCGATGGCGGCACCATCGTGAGTACTGGTACCACGGCCTAGCTCATCGAGAATGACCAGGCTGCGAGGGCCGGCTGAGCGAAGGATACGAGCCGTTTCAGAGACCTCAACCATAAAGGTAGATTCACCGGCGAAGAGATTATCACGGGCCCCTGTTCGCGTATGAATACCATCACAGAGTGTGAGAGACAAGGCATCAGCTGGGACATAGGAGCCCACTTGAGAAAGGAGAACGATGAGGGCAAGTGCGCGGACGAATGAAGATTTACCACCCATATTGGGGCCAGTTATGAGATGAGCGAGAGGTGAAGGATGCGTGAGGGTGGTAGAGAAGGGGATGTAGCCGCCGTCAAGAGTATGCTCAGCAATAGCGTGACGACCGTTAGTAATAGAGATAGTTGGGTCGGCGGTTGGTGGGAGAAAGGAAGGTCGAGAGTAACCTGGCTGAGCGGCAACTTTAGAGAGGGAGAGAGTGCAATCAAGGGTCGCGAGGGCAGATACGGCATCGCGGAGAGGCTGGTAATCAGCAGAAATGGAGGCGAGCAGATCTTTGAAAGCCTTGTCACACGCGGCAGCTAGGGCCTCACGGTGTTGGTCGCGTTCTGTGATTAGGCGAAGTACCTCGGGGGTATGAAAGCGTGAGAGTTTCTTCGTTCCGGAAATCTTGGCCCAGGAAGCAGGGACGTTTTTGATATCTGTGTTGGGCACCTCGATAAGATACTCGATGCCAGCAACAGTGACATAATCGACAGTCTTCTTCTTGATCTTTTCAGCGGCGACAGCACGGTGTCCGTCTAGCTCGTGCTCAACATGAGCGATACCAAGTTGATGATCTTGCATATCTTCTGTCTGAAATTCGTCACGGAAAAAGCCATATTTGTCATCTTTCTGCGCTGCGATAAGGTTAATACGCTCGAGATAGGACACAACAGTTTCAAGAATTTGTGGAAGTGCACAGATAGCATCGTTTAGGAGAGAGGAAGAGAAGGGGGCGTCAGAGGGACTCTTGACGGTTGAATAGTAGCTCGCAACCCCTTGGAGGGCCTGAAGCACCGAGAGGAGCTCCGGACGTGTGCATTTGCCGTAGTATATGCGTATAAGACTGCGTTCAAGATCGGTTTTGGTGTTGGCCAAAAGTGACTCAAGCTGGGATACGGGAGCGGTTGATTGTTTCTGGAGAAGCTCCTCAACGGCATTGAGACGGGCCTCGAGAAGTTGCTGATCGAGCAGGGGACGTCCTACCCATTTTCGGAGTAGACGATGCCCTGGGCGCGTGAGTGTCTTGTCGAGTGCCCAGAACAGACTGCCCTTTTCGGAGTGATCTGTAGAATTACGGTACACTTCGAGGCTTTCGAGGGCCGTACCATTGATGAGCATATGTGAGCGTGTGCTGAAGCTCTGGAAGTACTTTGTAAGGTCAAAGATGTGCTCGAGACCGTATTCTTGGAGGTGGTTGATCATAGCTGAGAGGCAGATGGTGACAGACTCGGGAAGCTTTAAGACTTTGTCGAGAAGGGCGGCTGCAGTTTCGTCTTGGGCATTATTTTTGAGCTTGTTCGCGTAGAATTGAGTGACGTGGGAGGACGCCTCGGCCGCCATAGTCTTACTCTTGGGAACGCGCTCAACTCGACTCCGGTCACCAAAAACATTCGTGCTGCTGCCAGATAAATGCTGCACGAGTTTATCGGTACCCTTGGTTAGATCCCCTACGATCAAGAACTCGCAAGGGGATATGTGCAAGAGCCGCGTCTCAATCTCACTCCGCATGAAGCCATCCTCGAAATTGTCGTATATGATGTCCCCAGTTGCTGGCTGTACGGCAATGATGCCAACATCAACTTTTTCATCAGTGCCCCATCCCTTGGCCTTGGATTCCGTGATACATAATAGGTAGCCGCCCGAGGGAGCTCCCGAACCACCGCTTTGGTCGAGCTCACCATTCTCATCGATGTATGTACCTTTTGTGTAGAGATTGGTGAGCTTGCGGACGAATGGAGTGTTGCGGTTGTCTCCAGCCTTCTTCAATGCTGCAGTCTCGATTTGGCGAACGACACCGACTTTGTGTCCGGCAGCTACCAGGCGCTTTGCATGTACCGGAAGACGGTGCACTGGGATGCTCGCTGAGGCAAAGCGATCTAAATGGGCCTCTGATGGATCTGTAGAGGTTAGAGTTATGCGCTTAGAGCTGCATCAATGACAACTTACGCTCATCATAACGCATCTTGCCCGGAATGCAGACTATACTCAGCTCCTTGGCCGCTATACGAGCATCCTCGCCAAGGAATCGGAATTTATAACCAACCTCCATGATGAGGATGGTGTCCATGTGTTTTCTTTTGATGTCAAGGAACTGAATCTCCATAGGGGTGAGTTTGCCTGTCTTAGAACCCTTCTTCTTCGTCCTCGCAGGGGCTGGAGCATCCTCTTCATCAGCGTCGGCATCTTCATCTTCACCCGCCGGTGCAGCATCTTGGAGATTGCGACGCCATGCGAGTGCATCTGGGTGACCGAGTTTCTTGACGAATTTTCTATGTAGCTCCTGGTGTTGTCGCCTCTCTTCTGCATCTTCATCCTCATTCTGGATCGATTCTGTGTTGTCACCATCTTGGGTGGTCGGCGCACTCGAGCCGTCATATCGGTATCTTTCTGTCCGTGTCCCTATGGTCTCTTGATCGCCAGCTTTCGATCTGGAGAAAAATGCGCTTGTGTCTGCATCGGCGGGAGTGTCATTGACTCTAGCTCTTTTCAGAGCCTTTTCTGGCTTCTCATTCTCCTTTCCTGCATCTTTTAATGTCCGTTTCCGCGACGTCGACTCGTTATCTTTGCTGGATGAATGTGGCTGCGACTGCGACTGCGCCTGCGACTTGGCTGATTGTGCTCGGCTTTGCTTCTCAAAGACTGCTGCCAGGCCATTGACGGTCTTTGGTGTGAAAAAAGAAGTCAGTGACTGTTGTTTCTTCTCGCTCGATTTCGGAGTGGGAGCCATGTTGGATATTAGGACTTGGAGGTGTTGCGAATGGCTTCAGCTTTAGGGGGCGTTCACATTTGATACCCTTAATCTAGTGACGTTGGAGAAGCGCGTCTCGGAAGCTGAGACGCGTTGAGTGGCTGGCTGGCTGATGACCCACATTTCTTTCATCTTGAACTTCTAGGTATACCTTGCCTAAGGACCTCAGGTAGTTCGACCTGAACTTTACTTGACGGAAATTTGTAAGGCAGAGTAAAGCTCCTCGTATGGGTTTCGCTCTTGAGTTAATGTAAGAGGCAAATTATTGTAGTCAGTAAACCACCTTGCAATACAGGTATACAAGGTGAAGGACTACAAACTACTTAACTACTCCGGAGATGCATGCATAGATATGTAATGGATGTAACGGATGGGTTATTACTTATGAAGGAACTCACCGCAGCTTTCCCTAACAAATAGGTAATTACAGCATTGAGAAGCAATCACTTGCATATCTGCCATCCTTTATACAGTACCTATTCCTCCACTCGATAACGATCATCTAAACCCCGGTAATAGGAGCCTAGGCCACTGGTTGATCAAAGCGTGGTTTATTGACACGAGCCTCACGAAAGTCATGATGGGTGTCTTTCCAATATTTGACTTGGTTATCGCTATTGTCGTTGACATTTGGAGCGCCCATGCATGACTCAAATTGCCTTCATGTCAACCACACAATTAGTTTCGTACTATGATTGTAGGTATTTATTATCACAGCATCGAGGGACCGTCGCTAATACTCACAATCTCGGTGTCACATAATTCTTTGATGTGTTGCCTGAAATTCAACATGTTTAGTGGTCACATGCATTTCTTGGCTTCAAAGGCTGGCGCTTGCATCGGGGCTATGTTGCTGCCCATGATGAGCTTCAGAGCTCTCATGATCCATGATTTTACCCCAAATGCCCCACC
>JABEEQ010002261.1:0-26203 GCA_014824365.1 Fusarium sp. NRRL 66894 | reverse complement strand
GGTGGGTACTGCATGGTATAGAGCAACCCACCCTTTCTTCAAGACCCATGGGAGTTCTCCACAAGCGCTCTGCTGCTGTCTACAAGCAACCGGTTCTCACGGGAGCCGCACATTCGTTACTTCAGCGTCGTTATAGATGATGAGATATCAAGAACACACATAGGGCTTTCGATGGCGTTCAACAGACCCTTCGGTCTTGCTACTCCCAGGAACACACTTCTTTAAGGGACTTATAATATATGTAATAATTATAACATGTCCGCCCGCCTGTGAGTAAATGCAACTATCAATGCCAATCACTGAAACTATCCAGTATACTGCATGGTTGAGACTCTCTTATAGGTGTTGCGGATGTTACCCGCAATGGCCTTGTCATCCATGTCTGGTATATATTTACATTGCAGATGATCTCTTTGCTGTTTGTAGCTGGAGAGCTATCATTGCTGCTGCCGTTGCAGGCCCACGTTGTAATATATTACAATATTAATGACGTTTAAGGCCTTTTCTTGTCTGCCAGCTTATGCACAAAGTGGCTTATAATCTTATATTTATAAGCATATCTTATATAGTTTCCCGCTTAAAAGCTGCCATTATATATCTATATCCTGTAACTGCTTCTAACAGTAGTTTCATTTTAATCAGTCCTTCATTAATGGTCTACACTAGCTTTATTAATTAACATATTGAAAGACCTCCAGTTGTCTTGGACTATAGACAGGCAATAATAGCCTTTCCCCATTAACCTTTCAATTCCAAAAAGTCCACCTTAATATCTCTGGCCCGCTGTCCTCTTTAACATCAGGAATAATACCCCAGCTACCATGCTTTGGATCCGCTTCCCAGCTACCATAGCTTACATCATCTAAATAAGGCCACGCAATATCTGAATATTTTCTTTGGTGGGTCATCCTGCAGAAATTGCGACTGCAGCCTTCAAGTTTGGGGCATGCTGCTACTAGACCTTCAAGCTCTTCATCAGTCAGAACCCGAGGTAACGGCAAGTTGACAAATTTCAACTTCTTTGCCTTTTTAATTTCCTCCAAAATACTCATGCTGAGATCGCAACAGCTGAAAAGACTGACACTCTCCAGAGAATCAGCGTGAGCGGCAATAATATCGCACATGGCTGTCTCTAGTTCCGGTGAGGCAATGGGGTTGTCGGTATGACGATAGTTCATTCCTTTGAAACGCTTCAGACGTGGTGAACTGAGGCGTGTCAGAGCATGAAATGCTGAAGAGATTTGTAATCCGTTGCGCAGAAAGAACTCCTCGACGACTGGTAGACGTTCCATAAGCTGATATATAGTGTTGTTGCTCTGAGTCTTTCTGATTCCGCTTACATATAATGTTTTCAGAGTCTTACCCCATACCTGGGATGCATCCAAGAGACTCTCTACAGTAGCTGTATTGTCGCCGTCCATCTTCAGCCGTTGGAGTGACGGGCATCGCTTAGATAGCTCAACTATCTCTGATGTTACTGGATCCCAAAATGCCTCGAGATGCGTGAGCTGATTCCAAAACTTTGAGAACTGCTCGCTGGATTCACTCGCGAAGTTGATGCCGGTACTTGTCCTTGCTTTGAGGCTAAACCTCGTAACCTTGGGGCAGGCACTGAAAAGATGCCCCAGGTGTTCCAGGTCAGACCCAGAAAGCCCACCGGTGGACTTGGATACCTCCAAGTGACTGAGATTCGGACATAGCTTGGCAGTCTCGACCCACAGGTAATTGCGATACGGGTGTTCAACGTTGACAGATAGTGACTGGACGAGTAGTGCCCGTCGTGGCTCAATGGTCAAAGAGAACCGAAACAGTAAGTTGTAATCTTGACCCCAAGAGAACTTGCAACTCCGTGGGTGCTTATACAAATACTTTTCGAGGATTATCTGACATAGCCGACAGGAACAGGTTAAAGATACTAAAGTCCTGACTCGCCTTTCTTTTTCCACTTTAGTAGTGGCATATTCGGCAATGATAAGATCGAAAATGATTTCGTAAATTTCGGTAGGTAGACTGGGAACCCGAACCGTTGGTCGGCTAGTTTCTGCTGGGTTGGGTGCTGTCAGGGGTTTTGGTAAGTCGTGGTGCGGCCAGCTTTGATGATACAGATCTGCGGCGTTTTGAGATCGACGCCGTGCCTCAAGGTCATCAGGCCTTTGCTGTGCGATGCTCTTTAGTGCCTGAACATATTCTTGCAACTTGCTCCCGGGGAGACTTTTTGGTGGCTGAATCAGCTCCATGGTGATTAGATATTCTATTGACCTCAGGTAAGGGGTGAAGAGAATGGCAGATCACCGATTTTCGGTGAAAGTGATTCCACTGTATTGCTTCCCGCTGAGGCTTGGTTTGTGGTGTGAGTTCGTACAAACATCGGTAGGCTAGAGAATAGAAAGTCTGGGGCTTTATTTATACATGTACAAATGGATAAAGATGTGCCCCGTCAGGTTGTCCAAGGGCCAAAGTCTGGTTCTGCAGCTTAAACTCGACTTGGCAACTCAGTAGCGAATCATCTCGAGCATAACTGCTAGGGACGTGAACTCTCTCCCTGTCATGCCCACCCTAGGGCTGAGTGAACGCCACTCAACCGACCTCCCAGTCGAATAAACTTCTTGAGGTATCGTGTTGCCTAAAGTCTAAGACAGAATAAATTTTGCTGTTCTTCTGTTGGATCGATAGAACTCGCCGAGATGTTACAATCTTTCTGCGCTCCCTCGAGTGGAGGATCCGACAACGCTATCTACAGCCAAGATAAAACCTTTGAGATTCTGCTGTAAGACTTTTTAATAGCTTTAATCTCGTTTCATAAAACGAGAATAGCAGAATATTTATTACAGAATTTAATGTCATTTATATATAATGATCTATTTTAATACCTAGACTAAGGGCGATTTTGCCATTCCAAGCCATGGTCTACTACGTCATGATCTATGTTGCTGTTGAGCTTGGGATAACGCGATAGGTGAGTCTTTGATCCACAAGATAATTAAAACTCAGTTTGCTACACTTACTTCGATTTGTGATGTTGCCTGGGCACAATATTAGGGGGCACATGAATATTTGTAGAAGTCAAAGGGATATTGAAACTATAAACTAGCGATACAGGAGCGATCTGTGCCCATGCTGGGTAGGACGCAGGCCCTATCTGACCAAAGAAATAATCAGAAATGAAACCAATAACTCCTTTACCTTGAAACGAATTCCAGTCTATTCTATTAATCTAACCATTTTACCATCCCAATAGGCTGAGGCACATGGCCCCAACTGCTCTCACTTCCCTCCATGCTGTCCTCCTTATACTTCATAGTCGCCAATGTGCACTCGGACAAAAACTCTTTGACCACCATTAGTCCTGTTTCTGACTCTCCAAGCTTCGGACATGCTGTCAGATGACCTTCAATCCCTTCTTCTGTAGGTATATCATGCAGCTGTACTCGAAGGTTCTCCAAATTCTTTGCCTTATGAAGGTGCTGAAAAATATCCATCCCGAAATTCCAAAAGTCGAATGATTCCTCTATGATGAAGGTGTGAAGTGTCGAAGCGTGAGCAAGGAAGACGTCAATGATGGCTTTATTCACATTCTCTGAATTTGCCAATGGGTTATTTGCGAATACCTCATCATCAACCACCCATCGGAATGCTTTGAGGCGTGGAACATCCGGCTTAGCGAGAGCCTGGATATCTGAAAGAGGGAGGTCCGAATGTGGGCCCACAACAAGCTCTTCCAGTGCTGTAAGATGTGGTAGAAGATGGGAGAGAATGCCATCGCGACGATTCTCAACTAGGAAGTGGTTGATGTAAAGAGACCGTAATGTTTTCCCCCATACTTTGCATCCGTCTTTCAGATCGGGTAGAGAGACGTCCTCAGCCCCCTCTATGTTCAGTGTTTCTAGGAAGGGCATCTGGGTTGATAACGGACGAAAGATATCTCGTTCTCGGTGTCGCTCGTCTCCTCCGTTAACAGTGAAAGATTCGAGATTCGGGTACTTGTAGGGAAGTATCATGTTCTTGAGCCATTCGAATGAACTAAGGACTTTCAACTGACGAAGCTGTTTAGCAAATTTTGTGAATTGCTGTACAGTCTCGGCGGAAGGCTCATCGCCGCTGCTACGGCCCCAGCACGCCTGAAACTTGAACTCAGTAACACGAGGGCAAGCAGCAAGCAGATTTCCCATTTGCTCTTGAAAGTCTTCGGGAGGTTCATCTAGCCAAATTAATTCAAGATGAGTCAGATTGGGACAGAGCCCAAGTGTCTCTACCCATGCTTGGTGGTCGTAAAACTCTGGCCAGAATTTGCATTTCAGAGACCGAACAGCATAAGCTCGGCGAGGCTCAACAGCCAGAGAGAAGCAAAAGAGCCATTGTGCTTTGATTCCGACCGATAGCCGCTGGGATGCTGGATGGGTATAAAGGTGCTTTTCGCAAAGGGCCTGGAAGATTCTACAGGTGGATGCCAGAGATTTCAAGGTGTGAGCACGTACTCTCATCTCCTTAGGGGATTTCCCATGCCTGTCGTCGACGACGCACTGGATGATCATAGCATAGATCTCTGTAGGCAACCGGGATACCATATCCTTTTGTGGGTAAGCAAGACGATTGGATAACCGCGTATATATCATCGTGGCCCAGTGCTTGCTACTGATCGCTGGTTCCGGGTTGATAACTGCGCATGATTGAGTGAAGCGAAATTTGCGATATATTTCAATCGCCGCCAGGGCTCGTCTCTGTACCTCTGGGTCATCATGTCTTTGTTCTGATATACTCCATAGTGTATTTGTGAGTCTCAGCAACCCCTTCGCCGTGGGTGCTATCCGATGGTGAATGCCGTCAAAGTTGACGGTGATGGGCTGGGATGATGACATATTGTCCTGCGGTTAAATGTGTGTGCGAGTACTTGGAAAAGTGAAAAAGAGATGTGATTAATGATGCAAGTAGGGACAATATTTACTTGGTCTATGGTCGAGTGATTTGAAGGTTTAGTTATAGATTCACAGCATCAGTTCGGTTAAATGACTTTGTAATATTGAAAGTATCATTGTATAACTGAGGCTTATTAACGAATGGAAAAGGCTTATCTACACTTTATTATTGAATATTCGTAGAGTTGAGTAGACTTCATGCTGTCTATTAGATTTGCCGACTGAAGTATCCTGATTTCCAGCATTTGGCAAGGAGAAATAAGAGTAACTCGGCAATACATTGGCACTGTTAATAGTTAAAGTTCTTTGGAAATAGAGAGTCCCAATCTCTTGTTGAGCATCACCATAGAATGATCAACGCACATCTGATCAAAAACATAAGACCTTGAGGTAGTACCAACACAAAGTCGGGTATTCACGGCAAAGACAAGGAACTCAGGATGCATTCATATGTCTATTGGATTGTGCGTGTTGAATCCGACAAGCTTCGAGAATTTTCTCGTAGCCAAAGCTTTTTTTAACCTTGGTTATTGAAGAGCCTAAGTAGTGACCCAAGGTGAAGTTATTTACTCTACACAGCAAATTTAAACAATTGAAAGGTCTGTCATAACTGCACGTTGTTTCGAATCTAAAAGCTTATCTCCGTATCGCTGGCACTGCCACTGCCACTTTAACAAATGGAGCTATTCCCTCGTTTCAGCCACACTTTATTAGTCAACTGTCATCTCAATGGTTTTCGGGAAAACTCCCAGGGCGATCTGTCTTTGCTGAGGTTCCTGCAGATGGCGTGCCCGAACCCCACATCACGACATGTTGCGCCATGGGATGTCGACCGGGGTCTTGATGACTGAGAATCAGAACAGTATTGTATTCGTCATTCGTTACAAATATTGCAATTAGTAAATCTGACTAATATCTCTAATTCTCTCAGCTCGCGCCTCACCGCTATCCTCCGGTAACGGCTCGTCGGCATGGGATGTTCGACGGGGTAATCGCACAATTTCGCATTACAAATGCGCGATCAAAGGATCAGATTGTATATATGGAGTGCTTTGCCATCTTAAATTATGAAACAAATAAGCCATAGTCCATCACTTGTTCAGTACTCGAGTCTTTCACCTCACGCTACCAATTCACGTCGTCAAAATGCCTACCTCTCTCTACGACCTCATCATCCCCACCTTCATCAAGGGCCTCCGGACCTTTGACCATGTCCTCTCAAAGGCTGAGCAATACGCCAAAGAAAAGGGCCTCAACGCCGATGAAGTCTTCCCTCAAGCCAAGCTCGTTGACGATCAGCTCCCTCTCGTCTTTCAAGTCCAGAATGCCACCAAGGCTGTTCAAGTGACCATTGGCCGTTTGACAGGCGTTGAGCCCACGTTTTTCGAGGACAATGAAAAGACCATTGCCGACCTGCATGCTCGAATCCAAAAAGCTCTTGATGCTGTGAAGAGTGTCAAGCCTGAGGATGTTAACTCAAGAGAGGATGTCAAAGTGGAGCTGTAAGTTCTGCCTCAAAAGTATATACTGTGACATTTCACTGACCCCTTGAAAGCCCCCGACCCGATAAGACCCTTCATCTCACCGTCAAGGAAGCTACACTCTACCATGGCCAGACAAACTTCTTCTTTCATATCGTCACTGGCTACTCTATTCTTCGTGCTAAGGGTGTACCTATTGGAAAGGGCGATTACCTTGGAAACTTTCTTGCCCAGTAAGTGGAGCAAATAGAACTTAGAGTGAACAAATAAGCAAAAGGCTTTCCACATGGCATGTTTATGTTTGATAAGGTTCTAAATATCGTGAACAGTGACAATTACAGTTCTCATTCAAGACTTTGAGCGTCCAAGGGTCATGGATTCATGCGGTGAGGACTCGTGAATTGGTCTGTTATTGAGCTGCCTGCGCTACCAAGGTATTCAACCTTGCGCAACTGATAGCCTCTAAATAATTCAAGAATCAAGCCCTTAACAGAAACCTCGATCAAATTGTTAGTCATTCTCATGTGCCACAGCATTTTTGTGGCCGCCAGTAGCGCCAAGGACACAAGCTTTGAGCTTCTCGCCAAAAAAGCAGAAGAAAATAAAGAATAACTTACGCCTCCACGGTATCGCCGTACTTCTATTACGCTACGAAGAGTCATCATCGGGCATGGAGTAAATAATGTTGCAATCCTTGAAAAGAGCTTTATTTCTTAAGCTTAACCTCGCCCTGCGGCCCCCTTCGGGAACAAACCCAGTCCTGCTCCGAAGCAGAACCTGACGGCCCAGGCCAGAAACCATTTTACTCTGTTGATCAGCCTCCTTGCAGTCAAAATGAAGCCAATACCATACGTTGCGGCCATTTTCGGCCTGACAGTACCATCGTTTGCTTTCTCTAATTATACTATCAGTGCAAATTCAACAATAGAGAAGGCATTCGCCGCCATCGGTGAAGAGGGACTCTCCAGACTGCACAAAGTAACTTATGAATGCCAAAGGTAAGTCTCATCCTCAGGATATTCCTGTTAAGCTTATAAAGTTAGAATCTACCGTTCCCGAAGCCTCATGCAAAGTTACAACCTCATGCGCGCAGATGTTTCAGCAGCAACATCCGGGACGCAGAATATTTCTTACGAGGTGAACTGGCCATTTCTTCGGCAGCGCATTGATCGCCGTATACAACCTTCACGTGAGTACAGCATACAGCTTTTGTGAAAGGAACTGACAGATTAGACTCGTGGGGATGGGCATCTCCTCAGTTGGAGCCCATCGAGTTTTCTCTCGTGGTTCATGCTGGCGAGGATGGCTTTGCTTGTTTTGTTAAGGGGAACAACGAAGTCTTCCTCCCTCGGGGGTCTACGTCTGGCTACGCAGATGGTATGAACAAATTCTTCGATCTCAATGGGATGCTTGCTAACCGTTGAAGCTGCATTGGCTCATAATCTTGTCACTGAGGCTCTTATGATGTCTCCTGGTCTCGTGAAGCGCGTGGGTCAAGTGCATAGTCGAACATTCAAGGACCACGCTAATCCGTCAAGATTCGATACTCAAGAAGTTCTGAAGAACGCGAGATTGATATCAATGGCATCAGATTTCCCGCTGGTAAGTCCCGAGACCCATACCCAAGCACTTTGCTGAAAGCATATAGTTTATAGCAATCTCGACAAACTCCTCCTCATCGTCGATCCGGAAACACATCTACCATACATCGTCCGCACAGAAGAACAACATCCGATCTATGGAAACGCTACAAAAGACGTGTATCTTTCGAACTACAAAGAGGTCCAGGGAATCAAATTTCCCCACACCATTCAGACTATCTACAACTCATCTAGCCAACGCCTTAGCGTGGTTCTCGAAGACTTTGTCATTGATAAAATCAACGCCACGGCGGAATTCCCTAAAGATTTCTTCGACCCTGTTCCTGAAGGTCAGAAGAGAACCATACAAAAGAAGACTCCTGGTGTTCCCAGTGGACTTGTCACAGATTACAGCACGAGTTTGCTGGGATCACCTGTCAAGAATGTCAGCGTTGATGCTTTGAAATCAGCAACGCCTGTTAACCTTCCTCAATTACATTGGCTTATCATCGATGATAGCCATGATCTTGGGTTCAAGCAGCTTATTATTGAGTTTGAGAATGAGGTTATTGTGTGCGATGCGCCACCCTTCTGGAGTCCCGCCGTCATGGAGTGGATCAGGAAGATTATTGGGAAGAAGGTTACCTACGTCGCTGTTCGTATATCACAGCCTGCCTTGAGATTTGACTGACGGTTTAGCCTACACATCATCACCGAGATCATAGCGGAGGAGTAGCCGATTACGTCCGTGCAGGCGCCAAGTTGATCATCCCTGAGATGGCAGTAGATTACTGGTCCAGCGTCCCAGGAGCTCAGTTCATCACCTTCAAGTACGTTCACCCTCCTTCACAGAATGACGCTGACAAATCTTAGTCAAACACACCCTTACGTCCACCGCGACAATAAGATCCAGGCATGGTTCAACTGGGCTGATCAAGCTCCTCATGCAGCTGACTGGACTTATGTGATGGTTACAGAGCGATGCCCTAATAAAAATTCACCCATCTTTGTCTTTGAGGCTGATACTTGGGAGGCTGGGCTGGATGTCGATTTGGGTAATCAGCAGCAGATGAGGCAGTGGTTGGATCAGATTTTGGATGATGGTCTTCCTAGATCCACGACGTGAGTATCCCTGATGATAAATGTATTTGGCTGACAGCTTGTAGTGTTATGCCTACGCATGGAAGGATTACACCGTTGGAAGACCTGATTAACATCACGGCTTATCCTTATCCTGATTTTGACATTAGTCGGTGGAGGAAGGGCGCAGCGCTGTGTAATGAATCCTCTACAAAGAAGAATAAGGATGATTAGTTGCATGATTTTTATATTGGCTAGTTCTTATATCGGGTAATACACAAGTAAAAGGTTGTCTGGGTTTAACAATCTACCCTTTCAAACTCACTCTCCTCCTCAATGCCTTACAAAATGGGCGACAAACAAATATTTCATGCTTTTCCGTTAGCACTGGCCCTTGGGGTAAACACCATGTCCAACCTAGGCAGTTCCAAAGTGTAACAGTCTCTCAATCCATCAATGAAAGCCTGCGGATTAGTGCCTGGTGCGAAAGCGATATCATATCGGGACAGAATATCCATCAGGACATAGCGCATCTCCATAAGGCCCAGTTGCTTTCCAGCACACACGCCACGACCTGTCATGTCAGCTAGTTCCTGAAAAGTGAAGTTAGGGAAGCCTACCAGTTGAGAATGGGGCGTAGACAGAAGCGTCCTTGATAAGCTCCGGCTTAGTGGTCCATCGCTCAGGAATAAACTCATTCGGTTTCTCGAAACTACGCTCATCTACATCCCGTCAGCAACAATTCCACATCAGCTCCTCATTAGTCATACCTCGGTACATAGTGTAAGAAGGATTGTGCATAATGGTATCCCCAGGTATGTAGACATCATCAATTTGCATCCCTTCTGGTGGTGTCATCCTTGGAAGACCTGACGGGACAACAGGATAAAGACGGAGAGACTCGTCGATACAAGCTTGTAGATACTGTAGCTTGCTTAGCGAGATGAGGTCAGATTCCTCGTGCGCATTCTTGTAATCGTCAATCTCAGCCTGAAGCTTGGCTAGCGCATCGGGGTGAAGTGCGAGATGATGCAAGAGACAAGTCGTAGAAGAGGAAGTGGTGTCACTAAGATGTTAGCGCTATACTTCGATGTTCCAGTCCAGTCTTACCTGCCAGCGATAACAATAAGATGAGCGTCGCCACAGAGGTTATTGTAATCTTGCTCCGTTGGCTTCTCAATCGCATCGTAATCTTCCAGAATACTACTAAGCACATCTGGTTCTGCTGGTTTGTTCTACGACAATTAGCTGTCTTCTTCATGGAGGAGAATTTCGAAAGATACCTTTCTTCGAGTCTCAACTTGATTCCTGATAAAAGCCTGGAAAGCCAAATACGAGCTATTCACGACCGGTATTGCGGCAACAAGAGGGAAGAACCAAATGAGTCGTCGAAACGCGCCCATGAAACTTTGGGTCTTGTGAGATTCAGTAAAGAATTTGTGTTCGACTCCGTTGGCGAGCATGTCGAAACTCTTCCCAAAGGCAAGATCACCCATGATGTCAAAGGTGTAGAAGTTGATCCATAAGGATACATTGAATGGTTTGCCCTTCTTGTCATCGATGCGGTCGGTGAGGAGTTTAGTATATTTGAGGACTCGGTGTTCATAGTCACGCAGAGCTACTGCTTGTTAGTTTTTAACTTGTTTAAACCAGGAAGAGTATTCTGCACCTTTTGTAGTGAACGCTCTGTCCCAAGCTTTGCGGCGGTTTGCATGTTCCTTCTTTCGTCGCTCAGCAAGAAGATTGGTCCACGGATGGGTAATACCATAGAATGGAGCTTTAATCGCCGGTGATGCGGTAGCGTGAATGACACGGAAGGAACTGGGCGTCGCGATTGAGATCTCGGTAGGGCCTTGAAGTATGAGTAGAGAGCTTGTTTGAGGCTTGTATGAACGTACCAATTCTCACAACATCTCCATACTTCTCATGAAGCTTCTGGACTTCGAGATACATATGCTCTTCATCAACAGTAAGATAAGTAGGATAGAAAGCTGAGAGGCGCGCGAGAAATGGACCGGGGAAGCGGTTCAGTCGGTGAAAGAATGCTCGATACACCAGAATACTGATTGAGAGTCCCGTAGCAAATGACGCGAACCATTTGTTGGTGACTGACAGAGCTTGCCAGACTGAAAAGGAGTAAAGTTGGGTGAGAAATAATGAGACAGTGACCTCGTACGTTGCCCATGCCTTTATGAGCTTGACAGCCCAAAGATCCCATTCTCCTTTGCGTAGAACAAAAACATGTACGACTACTCCAAGGAGGAATGCGGCGCCAAAGGCCTGTGTAGTCTCAAGATGAGCTTCAGTCAAAAGCATTTTGAGGGTTAATCTGTTGCATAAAGCCAGGTGAGACGGCAGGAAACCGCGTTAGTTTGTGAGACATTGGCAGCTTCTTGTATCCAACCTTCATTTCAAATCCAGGCTCTAATGACGAAATAGGTTGCAGGAACTTTGGGGGCCAATATGGTTTATAGGTTGTTGTCAAAAAGTGGGTTACAGCGAGCGTCTTGGCGAATTACCAACCAGCGAATACGCTTATTCAACGTCTGTATAAGCCCATTGTAGGCTCTTTGCAGCGCGCTCGGCATAATCCCTTGGCTAATTACATCAGTGCATGCTTTATCACCTTTACCGGTGGGTGATGTGATGGGCTTCTGCAGGATAAATGATATCATCGGCTTTTCATTGGGTTGCAGGAGGACTTGCTGCAGAGCTCTATGCATATACAGCGGCCGCTAGATGCTTTAAATGGGCTTGCAGCCGAGACATGATGTGAGGATGTGCGGATATGGGTAATCCTTCCGAAAGACAGCGGTGGGGGAAGAGACAAGATCGCCATTTCAGCCCACTTTATGAGGCCGTTTGTTCAGCAATCGGAATGCTGTATTGCCAGTATTCGGAGTATTGTGTTTTGAAACATTTCATGTGAAGACGGTGCAGTAAAGATGCATGAAAGCGGCGTGGAGACCCCCAAACCTTGATGTCAAGTACAGTCCGTTTATGCCGTTTCCCAATTCAGCGTCGCGCAACAGAATTCCACTTGGGAAGCCTGATATTTACTGCGTATAGCACGTTTGATTGGTTCACGCTTTCGCTCCGGAGGATCGGAGGTTGTCTGCTCCGTTGCTTATTACCATTCAACGTTGGGTCGCATTGGACTGGGTTCAATCACAAGAGACACTTGATACGATTGATTGAAACGGATGCAGCGTCGTCCGAAAACCTTTACAATGGGGAATTGTCTTATTCGATAACTGGCCGAGCGGCTTGAGAAGATCAAATAAGGTGCTGATATCTCACTCCGAATTCAGGATGTCAGGTCCTGCGAATCACATCAGTCAACCACTGGGTTAGCGCCGACTCTGATTGTCAGCACTGTTGCACGCAGCACTTGAAATGGATCCAACAAATGTTCCGGTGGGGAAACTCAACGGGAAGATTCTTTTCATCCTCGGGGCCCAGAATCGTGTTTTTATGGACCAAGTGCTGCAGCTAAACTGGCGGTAGTTATCAACGGTTGTCGAAAACCCTTGGTGTTTTGAGACTCTGCGGCTTAAAACTTCGCCTATGATTGACGGACCATGAATTGAGTTTCAATCTATTAAGCAAAGAGAAAAACTTGGCATTGTAACTAACTAAAAGCCGTTTAGCTAAAACTCTCCACGGAGATAGCGATTCATGATCATCACGGAGCATCACGGCTCAACCTCCGATCCAAAGAGGGGTTCGATATCACAAAACCTTGGCGACCAATTGATAAAGCAAATTCCCTCTCAACTGCGTCATTATTACCTTTAAAAAGGCCACGGAAATTCCAAACCTTTAGCTATAACGGCCTGAAGTTCTAGACTCTCAGAATATTTGCCAATTCGTATTTTTCGTGAAAGCCATCGGCTTCCCCTCCGATATGAGCTAAACCTCACTGAATCAAAAACTCCGTCTTTCTGCGGATCCCAGAACCATAACGGGCCCTAAACCCCGGATTTCCCTCCACCACAATGGTACCTTTAAATCTGGTCCCGAGAGTTCGGCCTCCAAACGGAGAGGCTTTTTCAAAAAACTAATGATGACCTTTTCCCCTCTTGTTTTTGGTTCCCCGCTCCTAAAACGGCCGAGGCAGAGATAAGAACGACTCCTCTTTCTTTCATCTCGTCAATTACTTGAGGGTCCTGATTCTGGGCTGAACGGGCAGCCTGAGAGTTCAGGATGGTCTTGCGATCGTTGTAGACGCCCGGTAAGCAATACAGGGACGGACTCGACGTCATGGCCGGGCTGCAGCCCGATATCTATGCAGCCACCAGCATCACTTGGGTCGCGGCCTTTCTGGCTCTTGGTCTGCGACTCAAAGCGCGACGAATGACAAAGATGAACCTTTGGTTCGATGACTATTTCGCCATTACCGCATTGGTAGGTTCAGATAGCAAAAGGGATGTTTTGCGCACGCGCTCACTTCTTGTCACAGCTCTTCGTATCAAGTTACTGTTCCGTCACCATCTACTGTATGCACGACGTACCCCATCTCCGATCGCAGTCGCTTACCTCGTATAGGGACACATAGCTACAAACTCGGCCAATCGATCCTCACGATCGCGGATCCAAGCGAAGCAACCCGTATTCAAGACCGATCGCGACTTTTACTCTGGATCTGCGAACTTCTCTACGCCTCGTCCATCGCATTTTGCAAACTCAGTATTTTGTGCTTTTACTGGCGCGTTTTTCAGTATACATCGATTCGATATGCCATCATTGGCTTGCTTATCGCCGTCAGCATATGGATAACTATTCGAACTTTCATGGTCATCTTTCACTGCGTGCCGATTCGAGCATACTGGGATAAGAGCATACAAGGCGCGAAATGCCCTTTTAACGAAGCGAATTTCTTCTTTGCTACGATTCTTATTCATACCACGATGGACTGTGTTATCTTGATTTTACCCGTCATCGAAGTTATGAAGATGACACTACCTTTATCGCAAAAGTTAGCCGTTGTTGGACTCTTTACATCTGGAACCATGTACGTTGAAGTTCTCGTGGTAATTTCCTGGTCTAACGTTGTACAGAGTTTGCGTTGCATCAATTTTTGTTTTGGTGCATTCAAAATTGTACAACCCTCGAACCGACGACATTCCGAAAGATATGGCACAGAACATGATGTGGGCAGCTGTCGAGATAAATACGGCGGTTTTCTCCGGTACGGGCTGATCTTCATCCTTACTACCTTCTCTGCTAACAAATGTTGTAGCATGTCTTCCTATGCTACGACCTATTTTTCGTCATTTTCTCCCAGGACTCTCGATAACAGAAGAGTCAGCCCAAGCGCCGATCAGTTTACCAAACGTTGTCCTACCCGGAGTACGGCTTACGGAAACGAGATCAAATAAACGGGAGTCTCGTAGGTCAGGCATGTCTCATGGGCTGTATGATCCGGAGTTGGGTGTCTTTCATGGATTTTCGGATATATCAAGCATCAGAAGCGTGGCGTCTAGGTCAGACGGTGACTCAACGCCAGGAAACATCTAATATTAATACCAACTATTTCAAATTTCAATATCCTGTTCTTTATATTGTAGGTCCATCGTATCCTACGGAGCCGAACCTCAAGGGCAATCCAGCAGCATTATCACCATATTCTTTAATGTTGTAATTAGATATTCAATTCCTGGCAGACCTTTCAAGTTTGCTTCCAGTGAGCCTAGGAGCCAGTCTCGCAAATCTTGGATGGAACCATTAGACCAGTCCCAAGCAAGTACAAGCAGCAGTCTCCCAACAAGCAGGTCCCATATTTGCCTCAACCGCTTTATCGACGCCGTATGGGACCTCAAAGCATACTACATCCTTGCGAGACTTCAAAGGTCCCCTGCGGCTCCCACTCATCACGCCAACCTCTTGTGGATCTGTGTAGAGTGATAAGCTGCTATTAGGTTCCCTTTATAGGTTTAAGACGTCTCAAGAACACTGCCTTATCTTGCACCGAGTCTAAATCACCTGCCGTGATATTGGTGCTCCCCAGTGATCCACGTATATGTAGTTTCTGTCTTCGCGGGGCAGGCTGAACTCGAGGGTCTTAGAAGATTCGTGACTGATAGCTTGTACTTGTTCGCTACGAGCCTTAACAGGAGTGTTGGAGCAGTGAGGATTGGTCTTCGCTAGGGTCGGTAGTGGTGTTGTAGTATTAATTGGAGAGCAGTTGCGGGCCGTCTGAGTTCAACGTCGAAAAGTCGTGGCAATAGTCTTCATATATGCTTCGCAACGGTGTTCGACTTCCGAACGCGTCCATTTCTTCCGGTGACATGTAGTTCGGGCTGGTATCCAACTCATTTCAATCCGAATTAGTTCTTGAGTTCTGTCATCGCTCCGTGGCAGTCCCTCAACAAGGGCCCATGTTTGTCGCAGCTTCTGTACCCGCTTCATCGATCGCAACGTCCTTGCAGCCACGTGCTACTTTGGCAGAGCCTCAGAACGGTCGTGAAGCTGAAGGTATTAAAGTCCGCCCAACTTTTAAAGTTCCATAAGCTGGTGAGAATATGAGGGCGTAAATATGAATGGCGAGGCCAACAAGGACAAGAAGCACCATGGCGAGGATAACGCCTTTTTGTCGGCTAAGGCGGTCGAAAGTAATGACGTCCATCTTAAGAATATCGAACTTGGTACTGTTATGATCTGATTTATCGTTGGTTCCTGTGGATACTTTACAAAGAGACGGGACGAAAGAACGGTTGGCTGTCAGATTCCTTGGGGCCAAGACAACCTTTTGTAAGAATTGGGAAATTGGGTTTGGGCTTATGTCTCCAGTTCATGTTCATTTCCAATAGCGGCGCAGCCAAGAGGAACCTACCAACTGGTGTTGGCTGGATGCGATGTGGAGACATGTTGGACCCTTTGGTGAGGCTAATTGGATTTATCGTAAGTCTGAGACAGGGATCTCTTCTGACATTGGTCAGACGGGACCAGCACTTGAACCTTACATCCGACCCGTGCTAGGAGGTACAATTCTCCGACTAACTCTCCATTATGGTTAAATTTCACGGAAACCTTGAGCTTGACTACTCGAGTCTTTCAGACTATGATCTACATACAGTACGACGTATGGCTCAAGGTTGTGAAACAACAGTGACGAATTCCGTTTCTCTAATGCCCCTGGTAAGTGAGATGAATGTCAGACGACACTGATGACAGCATCAATCCGAGCGTGCATCTTGGACAGTCCCAACTGCAGCTGAATGATCCATTTACGATAACTGATGTCAGCGCCATCAAGCTATCCTTGGCAATCACGAGCGGCACAGTCCCAAAAACGGCACCATCACATCTCGATACTTATTTCCATCAAGACAACGTTGCATCAATGGAGGGTTTTGCTTGGCATTCTGATCAATTTGGCTCAGCGAGGAACCGAAGAGGAAGATTTTAGTGCCCCTGCATTTGACTCCGCTCAGGTCTGTCGATATCGCTTGCAATGCTGTCATTGCGATGGGTCATCTTGTGTTCTAGAACGGCCATTTATGGGACGAAGACCTGATCTGGAATGTGCCAAGAAGTATTGGTCCTTAGTTCGCAGCTGTTGGTTGACAATTGGGTCCTGCTGAGCTGGCTAACGGACCTGTTATATATGTCGGTAAAGGACAGTGGGGACGCTATCAGAAATGTTAGAACCAACACAATTTTGGCGGTCAATAGTTACCAAATAGTTACGGGATGTCCGGATAGCAGCTAAAGCTTGTGTTTAGCAATTTAACCTAAAGACCGTCCAGCTTCTGATAACAAATATGAGAGGCGTCGCCATGAGGTCCGAGGCTGCACCAGTTTGTTCTTGGAATATGCATCAAAAGATTCCTGAAGTCAAGACATCCAGTATTTGGAGAGGGAGTACCCGCTAATCCCTGTTGTTAATGGCCCTATTTAGCCGGATGACAAACTGCGTTCAGGCTTGGGCAACAGGGGTTTATAGTGCATCTGCGCCGAGTCTGGCCTGCTTACCCTACAACTCAGCATTGCGAAGCTAGATGCGATCTTCGCCTTGCCTGTAAGAGCATCAGAGGCAGAATGCATTTGAGAAACTGTGAATATTATAACTATTGAAGAATTAAATCAATTCGAAAGGTTTAAGTTGGGTTTTATACGAAAGTTTGCTGGGCATTAAGACAAAGCGAGGCGCGTGAGAAACCCTACTTCTCTCGAGTAAGATTACGCCCCAGAGGAAGAAAGGGTAATTACAAATATAGCATATCAATTCTACTCTGCGATGTAATTTACTCTTTGATAATGAATAAGATAAAGATTTTAGAAATATTTGTTTATTGGGACCTAACTCATCTGTATCTCAAAGTGAGTAGGGTATCACTTTACACGAGCACAAATAACAGCTGCATATGGCCATACGAACCATGAGCCGCGAATTTTGTGGATAACGAAGCGAGAAGATGTTGATCAGCATGTTAAAAGGTAACTTGGTCAAAGGAAGCCCATTATTATCTTCAGTCTATATAAATGCTCAAGCTTTTGTTCGTCATGATCATTCTGACGCATTGGCAACCACAAACTCAAGAATGGTCAGGTTCGGTCCATTCCAGTGCTTTCGAGCGTGGGTGAACCATAGGCCAACAGCAATGGCCAACACAGCAACCATGACTGGGCCGCAGTAGTTCATGTTCTCCCCAGTGACTGGGAGAGTTGACGGGAAGGGAAGGAAGATGATGACATAGAGGGTATAAACCAGAGCAAAGACGTTGACGGGAAGGCCAAAGCGACCAAGGTTCCACTCTCCAAGCTTGATGGTAGATCCAGAGAGACGAACATATATGATACTGGCAATGGCAATAGCATAGCTGAGGTACAGGGCCAGAGATGATAGAGACGTAATGGCACCGAAAGCAACGTAGGAGGTGTTGCCAATGTTGAGAAGGTTTAGAGCGCAGACGAGGAAAACAGTGAGGATGATGGAGCGTGTAGGCACGCGATGAGTAGGGCTGACATACGCGAAATAGCCAGGCGTACCACCATCGCGAGACCACGCCCATGTTAGACGGGAGACGGATGCAATATTGGCGAGGTTGACACTGAATGAGATGATAAAGAGGCCGGCGATCATGGCAGTGGTAGCTTTATTGGAGCCGGTGACGTTGAGGAGGATGGCTTGGATCTGGCTGGGTTGCTCGAGCATGTCTTCGACGGAGCCCATGGCGGAGATGAGGACATTCACCATGATGAAGCCGAGGACACCATTCATGAAGATGGACCAGAACATGGCGCGGGGGACGGCAGACTTGGCCTTTCGGGTCTCCTCAGACATATGGATAGCACTGTCGAAGCCTGCATCTTGTTAGCCTATGCGACGTGTAAGTCGATAAAGGTCACTTACCAGTGAAGCTCCAGACGCAGGTCAGCATGCCCAAGTTCCATGCAATGTACTCATTGCCCCATCCAGAAGAGATGTTGCGCTGTAGCCAGAAGGACGAAGGGTTGCGAGGACCCATGACAACAAGGACAACGACGAAGATGACGAAAAGGCAGACGTGAAGAACACCAGCGACCAGCTCGACCCACGGAATAAGCTTAAACGCATAAACGTTCATCAATCCATGAACCAGACACATGGCGATGACAAGAACGGAAGTGTGCCATCCACCAGCGACATAGGTGGGATGGTTGATGCTGATCATGGACTCGAGGAGGATAATAGTGACGTTCGCAATAGCAGCCAGCAGAGAGACGTAGCCGAACCACGTAGACCATCCTTGAATCCAAGTCGCGAACCGCTTCACCGATTGAGGTGCCATGTAATATGTCCAGTGGTATTGCGCGCCAGCGACCGGCTGAATGGAAGCCATTTCTCCCAACGACGCAGCCTGTGAGATGGCGCCGAAGAAGACGATGATGAAGCTAAACAGGAAGGTTTGGGGTCCGCCATTGAAGAGGGCAAAGTACATGTTTCTACCAATATCAGCATTGTGATGTTATCAGGTATGGAGGGAGGTTGACTTACGAGCACATGCCCTCCCATAATGCCATATACGTCAATGAAAAAGCAAAAAGCTGCGAAAAGGAAAACACCTTGCGCGTTCGTGTAACATTGTAGATGTTGGAGTCCTCAGGCGGCCTAGCTGAAGCGTCAACACTTACAGGAATAGGCTGTTGCTTGCCCGAGGCTTCTAACTCGATGCTGTTACTGCCGTGAGACATCGTGAACCGACCAGATGCCCGGAATATGCGAGCGATATTGAATGCAGGAACATGAACCAACAAACTTCGGGGTCGGGTATAAGCAGATCCTCAGGTATAAAAATGCCAGCACAAGTTACCTACAAAGTGGATCTATCGGGGAAATTCGAACGAGCTATTGCCTGAAACAAGTAAAACCTCTGGCATCAAAGTTGAGCGAGAGGTCCCCCAACGGAAGGATGGGTTTAGGCGAGGCGAGATTGCCGCGAATAAGGCCGGGAAAGATCGAACGGTTGTCTGAGGATTGTGGCGTCGCAGATCATTTCTTATTAGGAAATTTCGTGGAACCGCTTGAGATGCGACGCCAAGTGGACTCGAAGGAATATTTGGTGTGAATGCTAGCAGGGACCAGGCTTTATTGGCCAACAGCCACAGACAGATATCGTATTTTTTGTTCTCCTTTCCCTTTCCACTGTGATCAGTAATGAGTAACGAGTGAAGAGAGAATCGGGGAGAGGAAGCAAAGCTTACATTGCTTGGCTTACTACTCCGAACATCATGCTGAACAAGAAGCAGGGATTGTAATTGTCATCACCAGGCTGCATAGATCGATGAGACATTCATCATCTCATAGGCCACATCACACAATCCAGAATCTCCACTTGAAGACGATGGAAAAGTGGACGGCACTTAAAAAGGTTGAACCGTGGATGCCTGGTGGTCCGAGATAGAGTAGATATCCCGGTTTCTGGAACGTGAGAGGACCGCATTGCAAGCCACTGACCTCAGCGAGTTCGGACAAATTATCCTCAGAGCTGAAGAAACTCGAAACATGGCAAGATCATGCAATCCTGGCGTTCCATTCAAGGTTCATCGTGTATGTATGTCTTAATTTAATTAATCGCCTACCTGGTCGTTGATATTCATGCTGTCGCCTTACCCAATGCAACTCTATTTATTTGACAGACCCGAATGCTACCCTTTCCCCGTCCACTCGGTCCGCCCTTGCTGTATCATTAAAACCAACACGTTGGTCCCTTGCTTAAAGGCCGTTGAACCCTCCGGAGGGTTCTGATCGAATACTACGCCGACGATGGACCAAGTATCGCAAGCGGCTCCGCCGTTTTATCCGTTGACGGATAGTAACCATGCTGCACTCGTTGTCATCACTGCCGTAATATTCTTTATTTATGCGATTCTTGGTATCATCGGTAAGCTGATCATTCGGTTGAATATCGCTTCTATGAAAGATTTCGACGTCGGTTTGTTGATTGCTGCGTTGTTGTATTTTATACAAACGGCTTGTGTTGTTGCTGCTTGCAGTCATGGGCTCGGTGAGCATCGCGTTGCTCTTTCTGGTGAGGACTTTGGTCGGTTCAGCAAGGTAAGTGTTTTGTTGGTTTGTAGAGATGTTGCTAATATCTTGTAGTTGATGTATTCTTCGCGAATATTCGGAATTCTTGTTCATGCGACGACGAAAGTTTCTCTTGGACTCCTTATTCGACAGATCGATCGACAAGGTGGACTCAATACTGCGAATATGATCTTTGGTGGAGTTGTTATTGCATGGGCTGTCTCTGGAGTATTTGCGACCGCATTCCAATGTCCTATGCCAGAGCCATGGCTCGCTGAGAACAAAGCACAATGTCCGAACCAAGGACCGATCTTTCTCTATAACGGCATCATGATCATCCTCACTGATATTGCTCTTTGCATTCTCCCGGTCGCAATGATGTGGGAAGTCCAGACCTCGATACGAAGAAAGATCATCGTCATGGCGCTCTTCGGCACGCGACTCATCGTCCCGATCATCACGATACCCGAGCTCGTACATGCCCGATACATGTTTGGGGATTCAGAAGATGTCACATGGCAAGCTGTCTCAACAATGATCTGGGGTCAAATCGCACTCGGCCTCTCAATAATCACAGTCTGCATCCCTAGTCTCAAAGGCGTCATCGACAGCCTTCTAGGCTCAACCGCCGTCGCAGCCATCAATACTCCCTACGAACTTAAAGACAGCGGTAACGGAACCGGTCTCGAAATGACAGCTCTCTCCGACTCACGAACAAAACAAACCTCCAAACAAGGCAGTGGACTAGGCAGTGCTTTACGAAGACATTCAAGACCGAGACATAACGATCAATCAATGTGGCGAAGGGACGTTACGGCGGAGGTACGAACGGAAATAGCGAGCGGAAGTGATAGTGTGAGGAATTTGACGGAGGGTGTTATGGTGAATAGGGATTTTGAAGCATCTTACGATGATAGACATGCTTCGAGAGCGGATTCTATGGGATCTAGTGAAGGTGCATATCGGATGTAGGACAGTTAGAGCGTTAGTGATGATAATGGTATCGTTCCTTGTCTTAATTTGTGTGGTATAATTTACAAGGCTCAAACGTCGGAGAATTAGCTCCTCCTTGCCCTCAGCCGCACCGAATCCACGGTCGTGGAGCTTTTGCGAAGTAGAAGAGCGGCACAGCCGTAGATCTGAGCTTGTTCAGTTCCTTTCTTCCGTAGGATCACTAGCGTACTCGGCTGGAACAATAGCAAAAGAAAGAAAAACCACCGATCGGAGGAATGAGAAAGGTCAAGCGATGGGTCGGGTTCACCCGGTAAATCCCCCAGTCGCTGAAGATAAAATGGACCCAGGGGTTTGATATGTCCGTTGTGGCTTGCGACTCGCTGGCTGGGAATTAACGCCAAGGTTATCTCTGGTCCACTTGGTCTTGTAGCGGATTAAAAGGGCTGACTTGAGTTACGGGCCGGACCCTAGCTCCCCGGGGTGATTTCTTGGTTCCCCGAGAAGTACAGTGGCTTGAACTAAAGCTCAATGTCTTAGCCACTGTGATATGGTGCTGACATTGTGAAAACCCTCTTTTCCCGTTATCTGGCGGTCATTCTGTCACGAATTTGTTGTGTAACATCGTCACAAAACGTGGTTACAACGTGTTTATAAAGTTCAACCAATTTAAACTGCCGAGCGCCATTTTCGGTGCTCGTATACGATCGTCCACTTTGCGCGATACCTTCAGTTGCCGTGAGTGGGGTGCTATCCACTGATGCCATTAATTTAGCCACTGTAATCCACTCTCCAAATGGTCGGTTGGGGCGCGCTAATTGTACGTAACGAAGAATCTATTGATGAAGGAACTACTATGTACATCCTTGTTCCTTGCTGATGGCTCCTCTTCGCTATGCTTGTCGTGGCAAGACATGCGAATGGATGAGGCGAGTTCTACAAGATGGAGTTTGTGGGATCATTATTTGTAATTTGGTGGGCTTGTGGCTATAGACATAATTGTCTTGAGGTGCAGGGTTTATGAACGCTGCCACCAACCATTTTCGTGCAATTTTGCTGACTCAATATTGTTAGAGTCACCATTCTTCCCCGCCCGCGATCGGATAAGATTTGTTGACAGACTACTGCATCTGGGATCTGTGAGTCAAAGTAAATGCAAGCTATGTAAACCTCACGCCTGTTAGGCATTTTGAATAGCATTTCTTCAAACAAAATCTTCATGATCAGTGATAATGACTTCTCACGACGAAGAGGCCCGCAATGAAGCGGCGCCATTGCTGCAAACCGATCAAGACAGATCTGTCTCAGAATGGCCTACAAACGACTGGTGGTCTGAGCTGTCGCTCATAACACGCTACACAGCCCCTCTAGTCGCAACATATCTACTTCAATACTCATTCAGCGTTATCACAACGACAGCAGCTGGTCATCTCAGCCCCGATGACTTAGCAGCCGCTGCAATTGGCGTCACGACCATGAACATCGCTGGTCTCGCCCTCTACGAAGGAATGGCAACGGCCCTTGATACTCTCTGCGCGCAAGCATATGGCGCTGGAAACAAGACAGGTGTTGGCTTACATGTTCAGCGCATGCTTCTTCTCATGACAGTCTTTACTATCCCTGTTGCTGCTGTTTGGATATGCTCTCCTGCATTCTTGACTCTCATCCTCAAGCAAGAACACCTGGCCGTTAAAGCTGGTTCATTTCTTCGAGTCAGCATACTAGGTATCCCCGGATATGCCTCATTCGAAGCTCTGAAGCGCTTCCTACAAGCCCAAGGCGACTTCAACACCGGCATGGCAGTCTTAGTCATCTGCGCCCCCATAAACGCCCTCCTCAGCTGGCTCTTCGCCTTCAAACTCAACCTAGGTCTCGAAGGAGCCGCTCTCGGTGCAGCAGTAGCCAACACCCTCCGCCCAACCCTCCTCCTCATCTGCATCTTCTTCAAAAAGTCAACCCACGAATGTTGGCCTGGCTTTACACGTCGTGCCCTACAGGGCTGGGGACCCATGGTTCGGTTATCTGCTGCCGGTTCGGCTGTCACGTTGGCGGAGTGGGCTGCGTTTGAGATCATCACTGTTAGCACGTCATACATGAGCACGATTCATCTCGCTGCACAGACGATCTTGACTACTACTTCGATCGTCATGTGGCATATTCCTTTTTCACTTGGTGTTGCTGTCAGTACGAGGATTGGACATCTGATTGGCGGTGGACATGTTGCTGCTGCGAGACGGATTACGATTCTTTATGGTATTATGTTTGTTGTTTTGGGATTCTTTGATGGTGCTGTTTTGTTCTCGTTGAGGAATTACATTGGACCTTTCTATGCGAGTGATGAAGAGGTTCGACGGATTGTTACGAATACTATGCTTGCTGTGGCGGGCTTCCAAGTGCTGGACTCGATTGTTTGCGGATGCAATGGTGTCCTTCGTGGTTTGGCGAAACAATCTGTGTCAGCATGGGTTGTCTTCATCGTCAACTACTTTGCTGCTGTTCCCATTGCGGTCTGGCTAGAACTAGGGGCTTGGAACCTGGGTCTGAACGGTGTTTGGTCTGGAATGATAGGTGGCTCTGGTCTTATTGCCATTATTGAAGTGATATATATGATCAAAGTCGATTGGAGAAGTTCAGTCGAGATAGTCAAGTCAAGAGAGGATTAGCTTCTCGACTTCACAATACAGCATCAACACAATTCTTCCAGCATCTCATTTAAAGCATCTCGAAGTCACTGTACGAGCCTCGATGCTGTGTCATAATGCAAAGTCCGAAACCGGGCGTCATAGTAACAGTTCAGCAGCCCATGATCGGCATAATTCGTTGTTTCCTCACTCCTCATACTCGCCACTTCTCTCAGTAAGCTTTCATCTAATCACGCGACCCATTTCTGTAATTTGATCGTCGTTATGTCCACGTGGTCCATAACCGTTCCCAAACCGTTCGGGAATCATCGTCATCGGTGACAGATCCTTGGGTCGGGGCGCGTGGGGTTCTCAACCTCGTCAATCTTCCGATCTGCATTAGATACCTGCTACAGAGGCCCAACAAGAAAAGAGCCGCGATACTTGTGTGCTGGCATCATTCACATGAATGACTTCTCGGGCCAAAGGAACAAGGTGCAAATTGACCCCGCTCGATTACATGCTAAAAGGCGTAGTCATACTGCATATTTGACTTTGTCAGATTTTAGCAATGACCCGAGAGTTGCCCATTGGCTTTGCCCGTCAACTTCCAAATTGGGACATGAGGGTTGCTCAAAGTGCAAATGTCCAACACCAGTAATTTGATCTCCCTGCAGACAGCCTCGAAACCATTTTCGAAGTAGAAAAACATGGGTAAAAGTGTCGTTGCGTGTTACTTTCTCCTTTGGGCCTCTGTAATGTCTCTTTTCATATTTTCGTATTCTCGAAGACATCAAATCTCAGGTCCCTGGATTGCACAGAATTTAGTCTTTTTCTATGGCCAAACCTTCACTGCATTTTACAGTCACTGAGCTGTAACAGCCCCCTCCAATCAATCTAAGCTTAAAACAAGGCGGACCCTTTCAGCCCTAAGCTGTGAGCTGGCAGTGTTGTTATTAGCGCCGGAGTCGCTGAGTTGTCCCCGAGCACGGACCGATAACTCATCATATCAAGCTACGATGATCGCACATTTCATATTGAAATTCGCCCCCTTCGGTCCCGTTAAACTTTGTTGACTTTCTGGAAGGGGATGATCACTAACAACCGGTGGTAGCTTTCGCACTTATTCTCTCACGTGTACATGTCATGTGCCCCAAGCAAAGCCCCTTCCATGAGGGGTTGGAGGTTTGAGATTATCGTGGAATGCGGAAAGAGAACATCATTGTGCAGTTGGGTAATTTGATTATAAAACGGCATCGTTGTCCGCAGATTATCACGGTGATGCTTCAGCAGCGAAAATGACCATCGTCAAATTCTTTAGGACTGTTTTCAATTCTCCACAATCATATTCACGATGACTTCATATGATTATACTACACTTATAAGCTACAACGGTCAGTGATCGAGGATACCCGCCTGCCTTGACTCTTCACTTATTTTTGAAACACATTAGGCAAAATGGGCACTGTCACTTCGCAACCGCCTAAAAGATCTGGTTCAATGCATGTTGAGCCTTCAATCAGCTCGGTCACGCTGACTCACAACAGCCAGCAGCCAGATAGACCGAGACCAGTAACAAGGCCTCGCAGAAGAGAGTCTATGGACCAGTATTTGATCGGCGTCGGAGCATGGGCTTCAACTCGTGCGATGCCGGCCGCCTAGAGTTCATCGTTCAACTGAGACGTTTTGGAGTCAAATGACGTTTACAACACTCGTTCATCATGTATACCGGCGTTGGGAATCGGGTGGTATAGATTCATTTCAGATATACCTGCGGTATCGAGAGTAGTCACACAGGATACTCATTGCAGGTAAAATCCGTGAGCATATCACAGTACTTGTTTAGTGTTTTACATAGATTGTTCAAATTCCATTATTGCTTTACTGTTCAGAAGATTCTAGCCTTCCGTAACATGAGGATACTGAGGCCTATTTTAAAGAAAAGTTGATTGATTGATTGATAGTCAAATCTTATCATATCTCAACGAGATATATCATGCCAACACATTGAAAAATCCCAGTTAACTCAAGCTTTTGGAAGGTAATATGTACATAGCCTCAACAA
>JABEEQ010002254.1:0-16028 GCA_014824365.1 Fusarium sp. NRRL 66894 | reverse complement strand
CAAGTTCACTGACTGCACAGCTCTGCTGTGCAGTCAGTGAACTTGAGACTTGGATCGTCTGAAATTCTCAGTCGGATCATCCCCCCAACTTCGCAGCTCTCTCCGTGCCTTACTCGGGCACAACCAATTCTTCAAAACGGCTGTACTGTCGCACGTCGGGCGGGACTCGCTCGTCCCCCCTCATCTGCTCGGTATGCAAGACCTAAATGGACCCGTTGGCCAGGGTGCCCCTAATGGCCCTGCCAACCGCTTCGGCCATGCCTCCAAGCCTTCCAACAGCGATACTGGTTTCTCTCATGGCGCCTTCAACTCCAACATTTCTGGCTTCGCCGACCGGCACCCTCGACGAGGCAACATCCCCTCGATCAACACCCAGCCTCAGCCTATGGTCCAGCAGGCTTCCAACAATGGAGTGGACATGGCTACCCCGGGGACTGCATTTGATATGCAGTTCACCCCCCTTTTACCTTCTCAGCTGCTTCTCGGCAGCCCTTTCCAGCCCGGTACACCCGCTGCCTTTGCCAGTCCTCAATTTCAGAGCATCCCCGGATTCCAGCAACAGCAAGGAAACAACCAGCAGCAGAATGGTATCTCTAGCCCTGTGCAGCAGACCATTTCTCCTCAGTCATACCAAGGAATAGTCTCCCCGTCCACTTATGGTGCTCCTCAATTTTACCCTCCCCAGTCGCCTACTGGTGGTTTCGGTATGCAGGCACCTCTGCCTCCTACCTCTCCCGTCTCAATGGGATCCGGTGTTGTTACAGGAACTAGCCGAACTGTTTACCTGGGTAACATTCCTCCGGACACTGTGGCTGAGGAGATTCTTGGCCATGTTCGAAGTGGTCAAATCGAGTCAGTCCGTCTTCTGCCGGACAAGAACTGTGCTTTCATCTCGTTCCTTGACGCTAGCTCCGCCACTCACTTCCATTCTGATGCCATCTTGAAAAAGCTCTGCATCAAGGGCCAGGACATCAAGATTGGTTGGGGCAAGCCTTCGCAGGTCCCGACCTCTGTTGCTCTGGCTGTCCAGCAATCTGGAGCTTCACGAAACGTGTACTTGGGCAATCTGCCTGAGGAGGTTACCGAGGAGGAACTGCGCGAGGACCTTGGTAAGTTTGGTGCCATTGACACAATCAAGATCGTCCGCGAGAAGAACATTGCGTTTGTCCACTACCTCTCGATTGCCAACGCCATCAAGGCTGTCTCCCAGCTTCCTCAAGAGCCCAAGTGGCAGGCCCCTCGCCGCGTCTACTATGGAAAGGACCGTTGCGCCTACGTTTCCAAGACCCAACAGCAAAATGCTGCTCAATACCTGGGTATTGCCCCTGGATACGCCCATATGCTCACAGGTGCCGATCGTGACTTGATCTCGAATGCTTTAGCCCAGCAATCTGTTGCTGCTGCTGCCGTCGCTACGACTGCTGGAGGTATCAACAACCTTGGTAACCGAACCATCTATCTTGGCAACATCCACCCAGAGACGACTATTGAGGAGATTTGCAATGTGGTTCGTGGCGGACTTCTTCACCATATCCGTTACATTCCCGACAAGCACATATGCTTCGTTACCTTCATCGATCCCACCGCTGCTGCTTCGTTTTACGCTCTGAGCAACATTCAGGGCCTCATGATCCACAACCGACGCCTGAAGATTGGCTGGGGCAAGCACTCTGGAGCTCTTCCTCCCGCCATCGCTCTGGCTGTGAGCGGTGGTGCTTCCCGAAACGTCTACATCGGCAACCTTGATGAAACCTGGACCGAGGAGCGTCTACGACAGGACTTTTCCGAGTATGGTGAGATTGAGCTTGTCAACACTTTGCGTGAGAAGAGCTGTGCTTTCGTAAACTTCACCAACATCGCCAACGCCATCAAGGCGATTGAGGCCATCCGAGGCCGAGACGACTACAGGAAGTTCAAGGTCAACTTTGGCAAAGATCGTTGCGGTAACCCCCCTCGTCAGATGCAGCAGTCGCAGTCTCCTCGTGGCGATGGTGTGTCTTCTCCTCCACCTAACGGCTCCCAGAACAGCGGTTCTCCCACCAACGGCAACACTCCCCAGCAATCAGCTGCTCTCTTCAATGCCAACAGTAACCCTTTGACAATGTATCTGAACCAGGTCTCTCACCAGGCCCAGCAGCAACAACACCACCAGCAACAGCAGATCGCTGCTCAACAAAATGCTCTGTTTGGTACCGCACAGCCTTCTCCTAGCGATCTCGATCTCGCCATGTCCCAGCAAGTGCCTGTTTCGGGCCATGGACAATCAGCGAGCATTTCGAACGGATACCCGGCCAACAGCGCAGCACCGGGTGCAACTACGATTGGTGGCTTGCTTGCACCAGGCCGAGGTCAGCACAGCAGGGCGGTCAGTCTTCCTGTGCTTGCTCCTGGATTCGAGAACGGTGGAAATGGCTCCAACGGTATTCCCGGAGCTGAGACCGAGCAACGACGGGGTCATCATTACCAGGCTAGCTATAGCGGTATGGGATCTGGATTCGGCCTTGCTATTCAAGGAGGCCTGAACGGTTGGGTTGAGGAGGAAGTTGCAAACTAATGACGCTTGTGCATCTTTATGCTTTCACTCTCATCACAAGCGAGATTGAACGAAAAACTTGCTTAAACGTTGTAATCGACGTCACTTGTGGCGTCCGGTCCTTGATTCTTGGGGCTTTACAGACCTTCATTCTTTGATTTCCCTTTTTCTTGATAATTTACCCCTTCGGTGTATCTTTTGTTGTATTGCAAGTTGGTCTCGATTTTTGATGTTTTGCTCATGAGAGGAAGAGAGCATTCGGAAGAAATGGGATTTGCGATTAATACGCCCCCTTTGTGAAAGATGGGAGCGCTCATGGTTGAGACGAGACGCTGTTTGAATTGGAGAGGATTCAGCATGTGATGGATGGATGAGAGGATATATCACCTGCGTTTATGTCTATTACGGAGTCTTAGGTTAGGTTAGGCACTACAGTCTTGAACGCAGATCATATGATCACTTAACAAGATGTCTATTTATGCTTGTGACGGTTCAGTTCTCCTACATGAGTGATGTCTATGTATGTACCTGATTAGCTTATATCCGATTTAAGTTCTTGAGGTCGTTTGAGAGCAAAATGCGATTAGAGTCTAATGGTGAATGCACACAAACTCCAGGACTGGGACAGAGTTAGATATTACAGAATCTCGGTTACCTCCAATATGCATGTAGATTATTTTCACAATTAATATCCCGATGGCTCGGGCTCGGAAGGAAAGGCTGGGTCCTTTATATTGGCGCGGCACTGTTGTTTCCAGTTTGTGGGTGTGAACTTATCCACGATCTCCTTGAAGGCTTCCTATTGAGGGGTAAGTAAAGCACGATACCAGTCTTGGTTCCAAAGCTGGTAATAGGGAGAGTATTAGGACTTACCAAAGTGCAAAAGGACTCATCGCCATCAAGATGCTTGCCTGTTGGTGTGCAGCCAGGGATAGTCACCGGGCGGTCATTATAGCGCAGACGGACGTAGTAACCCTTCAGACGCTCTTTTTCGTCCTCTGTCAAGTCTGGAGTTTTCTTGCGACCAATGCCCGGAGGTGGTGACACAGCAAGGGAGGCTCCTTTACTGCCCAAGCCTAAGAAAGACAGGAAGCCACTCGACTTAGGAGCTTCAGGAGGAGGTGTGGCGCCTGCATTGACGTGACGGAATAGTTCAATCGCAACGTGACTTGTAAAAGGCGGCCAGGCCTCCTCGTTGAAGGCGCCGAGGCTAGCGAGTGTGGCAGCAAGAGTGGTATCGTGGCAACCGCTCATTCCAAATCGTACAGGTTGTGGGGTAGTAGCAGATACCTTCTTGTTGAGAGCCAGCTCATACTCGCCATCTGCAGTAGAATGCTCAGCACTACTGACCATACGAGAGACAACGTCTCCAAGAAGTCCACCGATGCCTAGCGTGCGGTATTCCTCACTCTCTTTGTATCCAGCATACCACTCCTCAACACCGATCTTCTCAATAATTCGCTTGACTTCTGGATCATAGAACTCTTTAGGTAGTCGAGTGGCTGGACCGTGGGCTTTTGTAGCATTGATAGTGTCCATAATACCACTAAGGCGAGGGCGAGAGTCCACAGCAACGTGCGGGTGTTCTTCGGGCATCCAGCGACCGAGGCGTTTTGTCAAATATGCCATCTCGTCGGAGTCGTTCCAGCGATCAGCACAGCGCTGAGCAAAAGCGCGTGCGAGAGCAGCGAAGCGTCGACAGTTGCCATCGTTGGGGAAGAGAGTTTCGTCGGCAGGTGATCGAGTAAGGATTGTGGGAGGACGAAGGCCAGAGGTGCGAGCTGAAGGAGGATAGAGACCGTAGAAAGCTTGCTGGAGAGATTCGAGAGCGCGGGGTATAGGTGTAGCTCGGAGATAGATGGCAGCCGTGTCGGTGTCAACAGCGAGTTTCTCTGGCAAGAAGCGAAGCTGGTCGACGTAGAGATGGCGCAGGCGCTGGCCGAGATTATATGTTGTTTCTCGTCCGCGATCGGTCAACATGCCCATATCGCAAATAGCATCAAGCTCGCCATTGCGGCCAGTGGCTAAGATAGGCGCATCGTCAGGCCCAAAGGTCTCGAGACGGCGCTTCCACTCGAGAGCTGTAAGACCTGGGTTGTCGGCGGGATCGACATGGGAGTCGATGGCAGAAGGATCGAGAATGACGCTGGTTAAACGACGGGCTGCAGAGCAGTATGGCCAGAAAGGCGCGAGGCCTGTGGAAGTGAAGCGAGCGGTGATGGGTGTGCGTTCGCCATGACGGAGAAGAATCTGGACGAGTTGCAGACGTAGTTGAGGCGGATAAAGGTTCTTGATCTCAGCTTCTGAGTACGGAGGTCGAGGTTCGAGAGTTGACATTGTGACGGTCCGACGAATATCGAGAGCTGCCAATGACACTGATGCTCAATGATAGCTTCGATTTAGGACAGGATCATCTGGTTCGAGGTTATGACATAACGATCCGATTAAATCTTTGGTAATAGCTCCGTTGTGCCCGGGCCGTGTCGGCGCCGTTGACCGGGGCCGAGTGGGACCATAGCACGAGGGGAGGAAAGTCGGTGGATGACGTTAACGATGGCGTTGAGAATTGAGTGCGGTGTGGCTGCTACGTTTATCATGACTAATCTTTAATGATTGCAGAAGATAGCATCATTAGATTGAACAAAGTATTGATTCAAGATGACCAAGGCTTAGATTCTCAGAGAGATCTGCTCTCTTTTGCATGAAGATCTTCAATCCTTTTGAATCCTTAAAGGCTGTGTTGGCATATCAATGCTACTTGGAGTTCTTGGTACTGTGATGTTACCCACCGAAAGCTGCAAGGAACAGTTCCTTCCGATTGGTAACAGTTGTCAAGTCTGATCGTGACTTTCTGCAGAGTTATCTTCTGATTTCTTATCTTTTTCTTATCGCCTTTCACATGTAAATGTCAAGTCTCACGATAGAATCATCTCATTTTTCAAGGGTCCATAAGTTGGGGGTCCATTATCACATGAACATGTGGATGTCTCCTGCCTCGTCAAGCTCGTGCGTGTTGAATCTTGGTCTAATGTCTTGGCTCCTTCCCGAATAAGAGTTTTCATCCCAGATTCGTTCCTGCCACTCGGGAGTTGTAAGAGACTATGTATAACACCAAAAGTTGATCGATTCTAAGTGTATCATTATCCCTACCTAACATCAACAACGACGACCTACAAAGAAATAGACCTGTTGATCAATTCCCCAGAAAACATCTTGTCGGCCCGTAATTGGCCCAGAATCCCCGGTTTATTTAATTCCATACACCATGACCTCATTAAACCAACGACGATCAGGGCCAATGCTTGGAAGCTTCCACTAGGTCTATTTGTTGTCAATGTTTCGAAAGCTAACTTTCATCTTTCTTTTCAAGACAATAATACTTCACAAGCAACGTTAGGCTCATCCGCCCGAAACGGTTAATACGAGAACGAAAGACAAAAAACGGCATATACCTAAACACCAACCAACAATCGTGGATCCATCCACACCCGGCCCTCCCGGATCAGCACACATAGTCGCATTGTTGGACAGATTGAGTGATTCCTTTCTGATCTCTCTCCGGCCTAGCTCCACCGTCTCTCTTCTCCATCTCCGTGATTTGTTTTAGGCCGAGGAACAAACAAGAACCGCATTGCGGCCATGTCTGATAATCCTTCGTTTTACCTTCCTTAAATAACCTCTTCTCTCTTCTCCTAGTGTCTCGCCTTGCCAGCTAACTCGCCTGTTCAACATATACACAAACTTCGGTCCTTTTCACAAAAACCCGCTGTGAGACCCAAACTCCCGTTCTTGTCCTCTGGTTGTGTCAGGCTGGGGTTTGTAGTTGGGCTCATCAAGTGGATCATGGCAACGAAGCCGTCGAATGTACCTCTACCTGATATCCCAAGTCCAGATATTCAGGATGATGATGACTCAATCATCTGCAATCAAGATGAGGCTGAGGCAATACTGCAACCTGCTCTTAGTGATGCTGCTAGACATTTGACCTCGCAAAACACACCGGCAATCGAGAAGGCCTTAGCACTGGATAAGAGTCGAACCAGGTTGTTCGATGTGCCCGTCGAAAGACATGGTGACACAAGCCCTGATCTTTCATCTTCGCCCGAGACAACACCCCAGGTACCACAGATTGCTACCCCAGAAAGAACCCCCGCCAAAGTATCGCCCACTCAGCAGTATCGAAATGCCTTACCTTCACCCTGGCAGGCTCAGCCGAAGCCTACGACCAAAGGTTCCACAAGCAGATCATCAGGAAGTATTCTAGGAAATGCCTTAGCTCCAGCTCGAAATCGATCTAGGTCGGCAGGCCAAGAAGCACTGAGGAGACTGCAGAAAGCATGGCCTTCTCTTAGCCCTCCGACGCACCTGTTACCCTCGATGCCGAACTCGTTCTTTTCCAGCTCACACGACAAAGCCAGTGCCAGTACGCCAGGTGTCTCGAGTCACTCATCACCAGCAACCCGCCAGCATTCACCTCATATTCCTTCTAATGCGCTTGGTGTCTCTCAAGTAAGGCCTAGTCCGTCACCGCAACAGGCTCGAGGACTCGCTTCTGCTTCCCGGGATCCTAACGCAGCTTCTACCTCTGTACGACCCAGGGTTCTTCGACGGGTCACTTCTGACGAGAGTCACTTATATCACAGCCTTTCTCGCACTTCTTCTCTCGGCGATGACGAGCAATTCCAAGATGTCCGTGAAATGGTCAATATTCGGTTCATGGCCTTGAAAGACAGCCTTCCTGACGTTCCAAACTTCAAGATGCCTAGTCTGCCCAAGCTTTACAGCCAGGCACGGAAGTCAACTCATTCAATCGGTGCATTCCACTCGCCTGAACCATCACCAACTCGCCCCCAGCCCCCTAAGGACTTCGATGTTAGCTCAAAGGATGGATCTGCTGTTCTCGATCGGGTCCTGGACTCTCTGACTGGTGACTTAGTGATTATGGGCGGATACCGTGGTTCCGTCTTACGATCTGCCGAGCCACCTCACCAACAGGTCTGGGCCCCTGTGAAACTCGGTCTCAACATGCGAAAGGTCAATCTAGAAGTTGGATTAGAGGATGAGGACGAGGAAAGAATGGAAGAGACCATCAAGCCTGACGGTATGCTGAAACACATCGGCCCCGTCGACGTCTCTCGAAAGTTTATCAAGAAACTGCGCTCGTGCGATAATGCTCGATCGGGCAAGCTGCGAATTTGGGACTATGGGTATGACTGGCGCCTGAGTCCCCATTTGCTATCTCGCAAATTACAAGAATATCTCCAGAAACTCCCTTCAAACCAAGAAGGGACGCTGGCTGGATCTCGTGGAGCTCTTGTCATATCTCACAGTTTGGGCGGTATCATCACACGGCATGCTGTCAACCAGAGACCTGATCTCTTCTCAGGGGTCTTGTACTGTGGTACACCGCAACGTTGCGTCAATATCCTGAACCCTCTTCGCCATGGTGATGTAGTCCTCTTGAATGAGAAGCTTCTCACAGCAAGCGTCAATTTCAGCATGCGGACGTCTTTCGTCTTTCTGCCTGAGGACGGGTTCTGCTTTGTAGATAAGAATACGGGAGAAGAGTATCCCATCGACTTTTACGATCCTCAGGAATGGATCAGGTGGCATCTGAGCCCGTGTATGCAACCGGCTTTGCCGCCTCGCAACCGTCCTCAGTCATCGTCCTTCTCGTCCTTCCTCCCAAACTCTCTTCGGGCTCGTGCTGACAGTAAGAGCGAGAAATGGCCGCCTTCACCAACGGCGGTTGCCCGAGATCACAACCCTATCGCACCTCAACTCAATGGAAGTGGTGCAAATGTGGAAGAATCAAAGCCTTCAGATCTGCAGCGTAAGCGTTACTTGAATTATCTCACCCGAACTCTTGCAGCGACTCGCAAGTTTCGCTCCGAATTGGCCCACTCGCCAGAGCACCAGGAAGCCAATGCCTACCCTCCTCACGCTGTGTTATACGGCAAAAGTATTCCCACAGTTTACGCAGCCCAGGTCACTGGTCGCGAGGGTATATGCTATTCTGATGCCTACGACGACCTTCTTTTCCGACCAGGTGATGGCGTTGTCTTAGCCAAGGAAGCCATGATTCCGGAAGGCTACTCTATCGCTCGCGGTGGTCGGGTCTGTACCGAGCGCGGCCATATCACAATGCTCGGCGATCTGCCGGCTATGGGAAAGGCACTCGAGGCACTCGTCAGAGGCCGGCGGAAGGGCATCGGCATGGGGATTGGTAGGGACAAGGCAAATTAGACGGGTTCCGGCCGTGTCGAGGTAACACCGCGCAACATCATGCCGTCACTGGGCAACACGATACGGCGCCGGAAGGGGTCGCCGCCACCACCGGATATGGGTATACAGTACCGCAGAAGAGGCTGCGAGTAAGCATTAGTACATAGAGGCGGAAGCATTGCGTCTGCATTGAAAGAACGAATGAACGAATCACGAATGTGGAAGGATATGATAGATGTTGTGTTATACATGCATTATTGGACTGGTGTTGGATTGCCTGATCGTTCTGTAGCATAGCTTTTGTACGATAATTATACACAAAGACATAACGCAGGCAGCATTTTGAGAGATTTCCACCATTGAAGTCTGACACGAATGACGCCACGAGTCTTTCCAGATACCGTCCGCCAGTCCCCCTCTATGAACTAACTGATCCTTCCCCAAGGACCCTTTTGTGACCTGATAAGCCCTAGTACCGACGATGAAATCCTATGTAACTTCCAGAATGAAGACAATGTGGGATTGGTTAGCGGTGCTGTTTTTCCCGCTTGAAGCACTTGTCCAAATTATGAAATGAGTATGGGTATAGAGTAAATGCAGTCGCTGTCTTCGCCTATAAGCAGATGATATGCCGAGCTAAGCTGGCATATGTGAAAACGACTGATGACACCCATATTGGCGTCTCTCTCAAATAACCTCACCCAGCCTGTTGGTGGGTGGACGCGGCACTTTGGAGGAGAGGGTGTCGTGGAGGCTCAGCGTTTGTCTTTCATTGGTGAAAGAAAGCCTAAGCCGTTCAACGTGTCCACGCTCTCTGCTTTCTGCAGAGTCTTGTGCTCAGTGGCTAAATCTGGTATGCGTAAAAGTATTTTTAGCTTGTCCAGTAAGCAGGTCCTCAAGCAGCGCCGACACTTTGGAAAGCACTCAGTGGTAGAATCCTCCACCTGGGCGGTGTCCAGTCGGGGGTTTGTTGTTGTAGAGTTTGAATGGCGGCTTCAATCTGTTGTGCCATGCGGACATAGACCATGGTTGGCTCTATGTAGGATAGAGACTCTGGTGTTTCCTCTGCGCGAGGGACAAATATGAGCTCCTCAAGTCCCGGCATACGCGACTGAATGCGCCGAAGCATCTCGACTGTGAGACTGGCGGCAGTCATGGATCGATAAGTTGTGTCGACCCAAAATAGAGCATCGTTGATAGCAAGGCGGCGCACGAGAGCGAGTTCTTGAGGATCGCACATTGACATGCATGTTTGAAACTGAGAGTCTGCGGCCATATAACCATCGCGAGGTCCAAAGTAGAGGATATCGCGATCGGGGTCGAGGAAAACCTGGCCAGGACCACGAGCAAAGCCAAAGCCAAGTCCGTAGTACTTCAGAGCTTCACTTCGCGACTCGGTACATGCGTGTAGGTTGGCGGGAATGGTCGCTGGAGAAGTACATCCTGACCATGAGAACGAGCCTGAGGAGCCGGACCATGAGGAACCACATTGCATAGGCACGAGGCGCGCAGGAGGGAGGTTGTAATTCCAGATCTTGAGACGTAGTTCTGCGGGGAGTTTGTCGAAGTTGTGCTGAAAAGAATAGTGTTAGTATGGGGCATCCTTTGTTGTGAAATTAGAGAGTGAAGAATGGGTTGGTTGACTTACAAAGGTGCCAGACGCCGGTGATGGCGGGGCATACATTGTTGTATGCGAAGACATGTCGCAAAAGATTTATGAGGACAGAGTGCCAGATGATACTGTGGTAGTTGTCGCAAACCCTATGCGATACGCGTGGTGGCAATGCGCTGAGAAATTGACGCCCGCAAGACCGTCAATTGTTGCGGTAGAGTGTAGTAGATGTTGCTGGTAATGAGCTTCTTTGAGTTGGGCATATAAAGTGGATGAGTAGAGTAGGTATAGTACATTAAATGACCTTTGGTTCAGTTAATGTAGGACAAAACATTAAAATAAAACGCTTTTCTCTGCTTTGAAAGTCAGAATAGACTCGAAAAGTCAAAGTAAACACTGAGAAGCAGGCGAAGGATAAATATAACAAACAATGGGAGAGAAGACAAAATGAATAAGTGAATGAATGAATGAATGAATGAATGACGATAGAGAGACTGGGAGAGGGAGTGTCGTTCAATTTCTTACCACACCCCCATACCCATCCATGCCTAAATCATTTAGTCCTCACTCACCTCACTAGGTAATAAAGGTACAGTACGTACTATAGACAGACAGACCCATGCCTCTCCTACCGTAGGATCCATGTCCATGTCAAGTAGTTGATGCCCTTGTCATGTTCATATCCTTGACAGACCCAAACTTATTCATACCCAGGGACACATGGTTGATGACCCTTGTTAATCAACAATGAACGAATGCACCAGAGTGAAGCTTTCGCTTTGATTATCACCCATTGTACCCGTCGGCAAAGGCTCAAGCCTAATGGGTCATGGACCAATGGACCCAGCCCCCCAGCCACGGAGAAGATACCAAAGTCCGAAGATTCTAGGCTTGCGTGTAAGTTGCCGGGAGAGGAACCGAGTTGCGTTCGAGGCTTGAGCAAGAGACTTCAATTCCAACTCGACTTGAGCAGTCAAGAAAGAAGACAAGGAAAGGGGCGAAGCGCACTTGGCAGCCCGGAAACTGCAAAACGCACTCGCTCATATTCCCGGAAACTCTTCTCCATATCCATACACCCCTTCGGCAGCTTCCATTCCCCTCAGCCTGACAGATCACAGCAGGAGGACAGGACTTTCCGCCAGCCTGATACCACCCCAATAACAGACCAGGCACATCACGGACAGAACCGACTGCTCGGGTCCGGAGAGCCGGGGGTGTAGTGTAGTGTAGGCTAGCTGGCATTATCACAGCCTAAGTTGAAGCACAGGCTGCACAAGCAACATCACATCACATCACATTCAACAGCAACTCAAGTTAAGCCGTTCCAAGCCTAGGATCAGGCTCTTGGTAATTCTGTCTCTGATGGGACACGGATCATAGACGCGCTGGCTGACTTCAGTCTTCTCTCAAAGTCGCGTGCTATGCCGCATTCAAGGCCGCCACAAATGGTGTTGACCGATCGCTGCAACTCCAATGTTATCCGTTTTGTGTAGTGTATGCATTACCCCGTTCCCGTGTCTCGCATGAGCCGCACACGACAGAGAGGGAGAACAAAAGAGCCCGAATAGAAACAGGCAATCTTGCTAGTGAAATGAGCCCAAGAATTCGCCATCACGGAGAAAAGTGGCCGGTGATAGATATCTCAAAAACTCCGCAAGAGTTTATTCCCCCTTTCAGACTGTGTTTCCTTTTGCGAAGGGACCAAGGCATGGAAACATGCGTAGATATCTCGACCAATAGGCGTGTGCAATCGATTCCGGAACATTTCCAGCTAGACTTTCCCCCAGGATTGGACTTGTCATGTCTTCTGTAAGGACATGGGTCCCTGTCATGGCTTTCAGAGCCCACGCTATGATGCGATTGGCCCAGATGTTGGGTGCTACCCTTCTCGACTTGCGGATGGCCGTTGATCCGACGCATGACAAGGAGGGGCCATAAACCTTAGAATCCATATCCAATACTAGGCTTCGACACTGACGATACCTGCTCCCTTTATTCAAGATACCAACATCCAGCACATATCTCTCATGTCATGTCTCATGTCATATGATGCTATTCCGATCTAGACAAGACGTGTTTATTGTCTTGATCTCTTGTTTCCTCCTTCAAAGACGTTCGAAACACTCCCCGAGGGGTGTCTTGATCCACCACTAGGTAGCGCCTCTTTGTCTGTTCTCGTCCTCATCGCTCTCTCCGGTGTGAGACATCAAAGTGACGGTTGTGTAGTTTATATCCACATGCCGTTCATGGTTCCCGATCGCAAGTGCCAAGGCTGTACTGTAATGTAATGTGCAGCATTGGACTGTGTGCAATTGTCAGTTGCTCGAGGTTCATGATCCCAGGTGACTATCATAGCATAGCGTAGCGTGGTGTGGTGTGGTTGACTCTAATTTGGCCATCGTTGAACTTGAAAGTGCCAGACATTCGTTCCATCGACCAGAAAAAGCTCTATGGTTTTGTGGGCTGGTAAAGGGTCTTGCAGTAGCCTCAGCTCTTTGATGCATTGCATCTGCTGTCGAACTGTCATAACTGTTCCAATCATGTCCCAAGAATGAGGTACGCTAAGCAGCTGCAGGACATAAAGATTGCATTAGATTCATAGTCCCAGCAGCAGATGTAATCTTGCCGTTGGCATAACGAATTCTCACAGAAATCCCGTATTTCACCATCTCTTCCTGGTCCTCAGCTGCCTTGAGCCCAGAAACAACAGCGGGGCTTCTGGATCCAACTTACCATATCCAATCCTTTGGAAGGTGATTAACAACCGCATTAGATCTGCATCCTGCTGATGAGTATTTTAATATCCTCAAGACAAGGGTCGGGATCTTCCAGTTGAGTCTTGTCAGTCCGCCAATGATATGTACACATGGTACTCGATGCATAGAGGTTCTATGCCGGTCTCTGTCTCAGCTCTTCAGAATCCAAGATCTAAGTTTGTGAGGATGTCAAGGGTAGCACATTTTGGATTACTGAACGTTAGGGATCATGTCAGACCCTTCCCCTGCATTGTCCACTCTGATTGACTCGTCTAAATAGCGGCTTGCAAGGATGCAGAGGGCGGGCCCTTGTTGGTCCTGGCGTCCTAACCGTAACCGGCGAGAACGCTACTGTCGATCATCCGCGACGCCTCACAGCACCAGAGAACGTCTTGTTGATAGAGTTTGAGCCTTGAGGATTGAGGGAGCTCCAAGCCTCCAAGCCTCCAAGGCCTTGAACATCTTGGCGCATGCCAACGTCAACGCCAGCCTTTGTGTCGCAGTATTAACATCATTCGGGCGAGTCCCGTTCATCGTCTTTTCAAGGCAACCATCGTGAAATCACGATGATCATTCATAGACATTCTGGAAGAGGGTAGTCGTCTCTGGTTCTGCTCTGGGCTGTCTGTATCCTTGTGCTGTGCCGCAAGGATTTGTACGAAAGACAATTGTCAGGCCGCATCGATCTGCCCGGCAGTTCGAGTACGTTATGTAACTATGAAGCAGTTTGATATTAAAACATCATCAGTCAACCTCCATTGCGGAGTAAGAGTGGCAGGTGTGTATCAACTGGCAAAAGCAATCCAGCCAGTTTCATTTCCGACAGGTAGCGGACCGACTAGTTTAACGGTTTCCGAAGACTATGCTGTACAAATGCTGTCTGTAGGTAGTGAACTCTACAGTACTGTATGGAATCCCCTGCTGTAAAGGCTGGAACGGTATCCGCAAGCTGAAAAGAAATGTTACATCGAAGACTTTGATTCATCTTGACTGTTCGGAGCGCGATGCCAAGTCTAGCCCGAATATTTTCGGGGTCCACATTGGGGGGCGTTTGAAACTTGAAAGCTGTCAGAAGGTGTGGCGTGTGCTGTGGCGTTTTCTTGACAGGTCAGGTGATTGAGCATATGACCATGATGGGAAAGGATTGACGATCTTGACTCTCACTGCTTGATAGATGGATAAACTCAGTGACCACTGGTCGACCGTTCCTGCAGCCTTCGTCTCCTAATTATCAACGTACATAACCGCTCACGCCAACGGTTTGATACGGACCCAAAATAGATCTTGGTGACAACCATATCCATCTTGGGGAAGAAAGCTTGCCTCTGATTGGCTCAATGCTTCTCTAAGCGCTCGAGGCAACACGCTCAACTCCTGTAGTTAGAGGTTCGGCCAATCCTAGCCCAGCCTTTGATGTCAATCTCTCACACAACGGCAACCAGCGCGCCTATGCTGCAATTCTTGCATAGGCGCCTCCAACTTATCACCATGATCTGCATCATTTGATTGGTCTCCTCAGTGTTATTGTGATGGTGTTCGTCGCTTAAGGTTAACGGATCTTGATAAGATGTGATCAATCTTGTATATCTATGTTGCAAATCCCCCTGATCTAGTTCAATATCAATTCAAGCTCTTTCGTATCTACGTTTGGTTCCTTTTCCCTTTCCCTTTCTTATTTCTCATATTTATTTCCTTTTCTCTCCAGCCGGTCTTGGGGTTTACTTTTCTGTCGGTCTTGTTCCTCGTAATATCTCCCCAACATATCGGTCCATATCCTCAGAATGGAATCTTCCACCAGAAACATGTCCATCGGTACCAAGACAGAGATATCAGCGTCCAACTTCGAAGCAGATGTTGAGTCGGTTCGAACCGAGCCCAGCTTTCGTATCTATCGCTTGATCGACAGCGCTAGACTGGGCCTCACAGTCCTTGGTCTCGCAGCTGGCTTGACAATCCTTGGTGTTTCGGCGGATGCCCTCGCTGTATTCCATGCCACCTACGTCCCGGAAGATTGGTTACTTCAACTATGGCCTACCAACTTCGATGTGCGCCCTACCGTCGCTCTGGTAGTCGGTAGTGCCCTGGTTATTGTAGCCAATCTTGTTTCGTTGATCGCCGGCAAGCTTCCGACTGTAAGGCGACCCCCAGTCTCTTTTTGTTATATTTGCTTTTTGGTTCTAAAACTAACGGTCATGATGCAAATAAGGCCCGCAGAAACGCTGCAGTCAAGGGAGCAATCACATTTGTGCCCCCTGCTATTGCCCTGATCGCCGCTATCATCGCCATGTCCTTCTTTTACGGTGTGAACGCCTCTACCACCAACGATTCACTTCAGAGCTGGACATGTCGCTGGAAGGACGTGACCATGAACGTGCAGCCTCACTTCGGCACACTCTGCAAACAGAGCCGGGCCGGTGTAGCGCTCTCTGTCATGTTAGTTCCCGTCGAAGCTATAATTCTGGGGTTGACGGCGTATCGGTTCACCCTGGAAAAACGCTTTGACTTGGGCGCTCGTGGGCCAAGCCGCAAAGCGGGAAGCCCTGCCCTGTCTTGAAATTGATATCAAGATTGGGAGATTAGGACCAATATGTGAGAGTCCCAAGACCTTGGGCCTGGGCTCAGACTGTTGAGATATCAGGACTGATCGCTAGACACCAGTCAAGTTGGATCGATGGAATTGTCACAGGATCGGAATTAGTTGTGGGGTATCATAATCAGCCCAAGGGAGGTTGAGACTATTGGAGCCCATTAAACATGGGTTCATTATTTATGGTCTCTTCTGTTTGTCTTCTGAGGATTTGGAACTGGAGCTGGAGCTGGAGCTGAAAACAAAGCTCGATGTGGTTTCGATTGCGATAGGTCATATTTGGAATATTAATCAACCCTTTTTTTTTTTTTTTTT
>JABEEQ010002252.1:0-14301 GCA_014824365.1 Fusarium sp. NRRL 66894 | reverse complement strand
TGGGGAGGGTGAGAGAAAGCGAAGGAGCCCAGCAACCGCCACAAGTGGACGGGTATGAGCAGAGGTTGGTGGATAAGGAAAACAATAGCCCTATTAGGATTGCTTCATGTGGAAGGATTGAGTATAGGCAACAATACAGAGGAGTGATAGTTGAGTGAAGCCACTGTAGCATCGTCCTCAGGGGGGTAGTGCTGTGTTGTAATGCGACCAAGGCAAGAGTCCACTGGCTGCCCTACCTAGAACAGCATCAACGAGACGCAACTTGCTGGAGTTACATTCCTCTTCTGAAAGAAATACAAATGATTACGCCCTGAGACTCTACGGGCTGGTGTGTTCGTGGACTTGGTAGCTACAGGGGTTGGCGTGGTAATATCGTAGGAGAATGAAGTCTATCTACAATTGAAAGACCTAATCACTGTCTCAGCTTTATATGTGACTCTATGGCCCTCTACAAGCCTTCCTATATGGGTTGCCGGTATCCTTACGGGCTTGTGGTGTTGAGTTAGGGCGATGTACGGTGACACTTAAGAATCGCCGGAGGATATCCTGCTTGACACTGCTCACTCTACTTCACAGCCTAGAATGACGACTTTGCTTAAAAGGAAATGGAGAAGATGCGCAAAAGATGTCTCCTTCGTGTATTCCAATGTCGGTTTGTACTCTACTTAGGTATCCAGGGATAATCTTGGCGTTTGAAAGACCTCTGCAAAGTGTATGCAGCTACCAATACCGTTCAACAAACAGCTGATAGGCTAATAAGATGATCCGAAGTTCTATAGGATACATACATACCCCCCTGCTTAGGCTATCGATCTATCTATCTATTCAACACGCACTCGTTTAGGCCCCACCGTTGTTTCCACAGCATTAATCTTTGGGGCAAGATATTGCGTATCCGAAGACACATCAAGCCACGAGGCTTCTACTGGCGCGACTTTCTTCATAACAAACTCCTGCAAAGCTCCAGCTCCTGGGGCATCCATGCGAATAGCTATGGACGATACCCTTGGCACTCCAAGACAAGAGCTTAAGCATTCAGAGCATGGTTTAGAGATGCCCACCAGACGAATCTTCCTTTCAGAACTAACATTCCTAGACGCCGCTCCAATCATCTGTGGGAAATGGCAGTTGAATGTTGAGGCTTGATCGCCCCGCGCTACAAAGACCATGGAATACTGCCGGTTAGGTTCGTCTTCCATTGATTCGGTGTCTTGCCGCGAACACAACTGCAGATTTCGAGTAATAGAGTTAAGACCGACATCGATGCTGGCTTCTATCTCAGGCATTGGTGGCACAGGAGGTTGTTCTGAAGCATAGCCTGTCTTTTTGGCATCTTTCTCCTTTTGTGCTGAACGCTTCCCCTTGGATCTCTTGATGTGTGTCTGGCGATGCTGTCCAATGGGGCTCAAGAGGCTGTGGATGTTAGAAAGGGTTTCTGAATTCAATGGCCTTCATGAAACATATGTTTGGGACTCAGCTTAGTTGTAAGCTTGACTTACTCGCATAACAATTCGAGGATGGTGTCTTGATCTTCTGTCAAGATTGAGGGCCTAGTTGTGTGAGACATACATAGCCTGGAACTTTGAGGGATGGTCATACCATGAGACAGTAGAGAAAGGGGTATCAAGCTGGTGCACAACCTTCTTACGAGGGCCTTGGGAAGCGGGAGCAGACATGATGACACTCAGTGACGTGAAAGAGGGCGGAAACGGCAAACAACCTCCAATCAAACCGTTAGTTCCAAGCCACTGAGGTTAATAGAATGCTCATTTAAGCAGTGAAGCGAGGCTACAAGAACGACAATGAGAGGCCTGAAAAAGCCCTGCAGCTATTCGCAATAAAATGGAAGGGCGAATTAAGTGGGGCAAGATTTTTGACGGAGAGTTGCTTGCTAGCGCAGGATTACATGTCATAAGCCGCAGGAACAAACTCTGAAAAGCACAACTAACTGAATGGCGATCTGTCATTGACAGGATTCAAGGTATACTCTTGACGGCTGTGATATGAGACGTCATTTCAAGGTTAGTCTTTATCTATCTGGCTTACAGCGGATTAATATTATATTGCTCCAATGGGATCAATGAAGTTAGTTAACCTTGACGATTGATGACTTGCGCAACTGGACAAACGCTGGGAAAGGCCCAAGAATGGAACATCGTTCATTTGAGTGGGCGAATCATGAAACTACGGTTTTCCTAGTTACGGATATAACGAGGCATCACAAATCCTCCTTATTCCAATTCTTTTTCTACGGGTGAAAAATGAATGACTGCTGCATGAGACATCCAATGTAACTGATAGGAAACCTGCAGACATTGAACATAAGGCAGCCTAAGGCAGACAGCCGAACAATGTCACAAATCAAACATGGTTGGCCATCATGAATTGTTGTCAACAAACAACAACGCATAGATTGGGGTAAATCTGAACCTGGAAGACAGGAGCTTTACTTCCAAGAAGGGTTACCTTTTCACGTGAATTGAAACGTTCAAAGCCTTGGACAAAGCAATAGATGACGCAGATTTCGGTAAGTTGCTTCTGCCGTCATTTATTCATGATCGAAAGTTGGATGCTTTGATGCCCCACCAAAGACGTGATCGCTATCATGACAGCTCGTGAATAGTCAGCTGCGTGCTAACCTTGAGCAGATACCAAAGTTTCAGTTTATTTTAACTCTTCGTTTCACGTATTATTAGGGCTTGGCTGATCACTGCTATATACATATTTCTCTGATTCAGCTAATAATTATTCTATATAAACTTCCCTGGTGGATGCTACGGTGGCCTCGAGAATCGATCTATTTCAATATAAATGCCAAACTATCAAGAACGCGTCCTTGATGTAATCGCACTATCCTCACCCCTTTTACCCCGCCCTCCGACAGCAGTTGACATCACGCCCAAGCTGCCCGGAGTGAGCTCCCCACTAAAAAAGATCTCAAGTTTGTGCGGAATAACTGTCAGTGTCAAAACAACTGCAAGGCAGCCGGGCACCAATCTTGATCTGCCCAGCATCCATTTTAGCTCGACGGCACCAGAGAGCCTCCATTAGAACCCCCCGAAAGCTTCAAGGCTCCAGCACGCATCATTTTCATCCCTCATCGGCGACCGTGAGGTTCTCTTATCGTCCTTCCTTCTTCATACCTAAAAACCTCCATAACTTGCTCACATAGGTAAGATCAGAAGGCTGCTCTGTCTTTTCCAACAATCTTCTCATTCGGCAAAGCAGTATCAAAACCGACCGTCTCGTACTAATTTCCCTAACAAGGTAAGTAAATGCAATCCACTTCTTCTCTTCTTCAAGCGAATGTTCCCCGTTCCCTTCCAAACCATCCCCATCTTGCTCTGGTCTACTATCTGCACCCCCCAATGCTCCTGCTATAGCGGGGTATCCACACTAGCAAACCGCGAGCGCGCACTGCCAATCCATGCTCCCCCATATCCTGGCCTGGACTAAGGTACCTATCCCATCCTCAGATCCATCTCAAAAGTCTTATCCATCCAATCCATCCACTTGTTTTCTTATCCGCATCACACTCCGAGTCTCAAGAGTAAACAGTATATTCTTCTGGGCAATCCTCTTTCATCCGTTCTTGAACGTCAGGACCTCTTATTCACACACACACATTTGTCTACGTCCCCCCCCGCACTCGCGCTTTAGCTCTGATTCCCTCTTCGAAACCTCTATATCTTCGAGCTTGGGAATCTTGCTGCTTTGCCCCGCTACATCTCACATTTCTATCAAACCCACATGTTAATTTTGTGCAGCTATCGCCGGGGCGTCTTTCGCGACGGTGTGACGTCTCTGCACCTCCACGCTTTGTCCCCGTTGGCCTCTCTCTACGATTCCGATGGATCCAGCCTCGAGATCTCCCGCCCTCCCAGATCGTGCTGCCTCCGCTGAAGCGAGCTCGACCCGGCCGAATCCCTTTGATGACGGCAACATATCATCTCGCAAGCGCCAACGAACTTCCCTCTCCGGGTCTCCTACCAATTCTCTCAGCACAGTGAATCCTGGTCACGACTCTTCTAGCTCCGCCACTCTTGATACTGAACCTGTCTTGCCTCGACCTGGCTCGACAGCTGCCGACTCTCACTCAGACTCCGTTGCGCCGAAGACTCCATATCCAGGCTCTCCTGTTTGCGACCCGTTAACAGAGCCGCCATCGAGCATGGCCACTCTTAACTTGAGAAACGCGCCTGAGAACGACTCAACATCCTCACCACCTCCTCCCCCGACTGGTGCCCAGTCAGTTACGGCTGAGCCTACGGCCACTGCCCTTAAGGACCAAGTCAAAGAGAGCGTTGAGGATGCTGAAATTGTGATGGTACCGCCTCCTCCTCAGAATCTCGAAACCCCGCGGTCCGGCTTATCGCATTCAGCAAGCCCTCCCATGGAGGTTATCGCTGTGCAGTCGGATGATGATATGGCTTCTGATCGCCAGAGTGTTGGTGTTTCAATAGTTGACGATGATTCTATGATGATCGACCCCATCAGTGAATTTCCTTTCAGGGAACCGACGGAGACATTGGAGGGAATGGTGGTAAGGCTCAGCAATTACATTGAAAGTCGTAAGGCGCATTCTCCTTTTCCTGGATGGTCTAGATGCTAACAGTATAGAATCCTCAATCGATACAGGAGTCATCTACAAACTCCAGCAATGGCTTGGACGGTATCTTGATTACGTCGCTACTGCCAATCAGCAATTGGTAGTAGATTCATGCCGTCTCAATCTTGTTTTCTGGGTGACCTTCCCACGCATTATTACCGCTATGGCTGTCCACAAGTAAGCCCGCTATCCAATTTGGTATGTGCCGAGACTAACTGTTGGACAGGCCCCCGTTTCTAACGGATGATTTGTTACGGCATCCCACAAAGGCATTCTTCTTAGACTTCGCCAAGTTGTCAGCATGGTTTGTCAGTCAAGATATTCACACGATCAAAGAGTTCATAGCGGAACAGGGAGATCGGGGCCAGCAGACCGTCGAGCTTTTCTCCCCGTGTTTTCTTCAGAACCTCCACTCAATCATCAATCCGCTATTGTTGAGCGATGATCAGTACGAGCATTCCGGGGCGTTGTCTGTGGCCTTTGTTAAGGCATTTCAAGACAGTCCAGGTGGGAGCCTCAGCCGCCTTCTCCAGCTGACGAGGGGATTGTTTGAAGTTATCCCTTCATATCCTCGGTTGACTAACGACCTCGCACCGATATGCTTAGTCGCGTCAGATATCATGGAAGATTCCTGTAACTTTGTTACTCCCGATATTGCTTCGAAAAGCAAACAAAAACTCGACATTGGTCACACATTGCTTGATCTGGTGTACGAAAGATTGGACATCACAATTGACAAAAATCCGACGCATCTCGTCGCAGACAGTGTTCTTCTGATCGTTCAAGCTTTGTCAAATATGATCAGGTTAGCTCTCAAGGGTGATCACCCAGCTGCAACTCTTATGCTACAAAAGCACCGCGCAGAGTTTCCTGCAGTACCTCTCAGATACACGGCTGAAGCGATTTCTTATGAACGCCGCTTTCGACTTTTGATCAAACTAATACAGTCAAGCCAAATGCAACTTCGATTTCAAGGCATGACACAAATGTGCAAAGAGCTCATTACCTTCTGGAAAAGGTATGGCGATTGTAATGCCGCTGATGGAACTTTTCATTATGTTGAGCACCTTGCGGAACACTTGATCCAAACCGGATTTATCGACTATCTACTGGGCGCCAACTGCCATCCTGAAATTACTGTTGAGGGTGCCAATATTGTTGGCTTCATCATTGTGACCAGAAGGTACCGAAAGATGCATATCGATAGGGTTTGGGAAGGCATTGCTTCCAGGCAAGACCCCCGTACCACTGATGCTCTAGCCCGCATGGTCATTCATATCGCACATCTTTTCGACGACGATGGTTTTTTGCTTCTCTGTGAGAAATTCCAAACCCTCCCTATAGACGCATTTACGCCCGTCATCCGAATGCTCTGGGAGGGTATTATGAAGCATATGGCAGACAAATGTTCAGTAGACCGTCCTCTCATTGTCCAACCGTACAATCTATGTCTGCGTTTGTTGAGGGATTCGTCTGTTTGTACATCCGGATCGCAAGTCATGTATCCTGACATCCAACAAGCAGCAATGCAGAGACTCAGGGAGCTCCTGAGGTGCGGCCCAAATCCTGAAGGGCAGCGACAGCTCTATCTTGGCTGTCTTCAAGATCTTACAAATAAGTCTGCTACAACCTTGGGAAGCCTTTGGTGTTTATTCATTACAGTACGGTCAAAGGTTTTGTCCCATGAGCTGCACAGTCTAGTAGAAGAACATGACTTGACAAGACTCGTAATTGAAGAGTTGGAACATGCCATTAGTGCTGGCCAGGCGGCCGGGATTCGAGTGGTTCTTTCGTGCTCTATCAACCAACCTCGGAGAGAGTTCATTACCAACCTCATCCAGTTTGAGCCACCGTCAATCACCGAGGACCTTGGTATCAAACTCTGGGACATGTTGGTAGGGCCACTTTCTCTTTCACCCGACGATAGGCGGGTGGGTTGGGAAATTTTGAACAATCTCCATCGGAGGAACAACAATGGTAATCCTTTCCTTCAAGCTTGTCTGACCCACCATCTTCCAGTCCTTTCGTCCGAATACTTCTGTGAGGGGATGCTTGAATTTCTTCGAATTGAGATCCTCCCACGTCTCAACGACAATTTAAACCTTGCTCTCGATGACCCAGAGGCAGTTGCTGCTAGTGGCATTGAGCAATTGTGGCGCCTAATTCTTGAGGCTGAGGATGATGCTCTGGTGGACAGGGCCATTCGAACTCTCGCAGTTGATATCTACATCGACAGTCGATTTTTCAACTCTATCACAACTCAGCGAGCACAATCCATCCATCTGAAGCTAGCTAGCCGATGCTTAGAGCAGCTGAAAAGTGCTGCCCAGAAGCTGGGAAATGCAAGCCAAGGCATAAACAGCGATGACGAAGCCGTGGTTATTTCGATGACACACCAGAAGTTACAGCAGCAAGAAAGGGTTTTCACCCGTTCATTGAAGTTTCTCCGGTATATTCTTGAAGCGCACCAGTCGAAGCCATCCTTGTCCGCACCTGATCTACGAACACTGATCCCACAAGCATCCCACGAGGTCCAAGGAGATTCTGCGGGGCTTAAGTATCAATCATTTGATGGCGACCAGCAGACTGACATCAAGCCACTTGTTATTGGGAGAGCAAACACGGCAGCCTCGCTGCTCGCTAGTTTGCGGCAAGAGACTGGATTCGAGAACTATCGGATATACTACAGAGGCCGACCATTCTTGCCGAGTGAGCAAGATATATGTAGGTCCTTAGAAGATCTATGTGTACACGATGGCCTTATACTGGTCAGACGTGAGGAAGGTGGTCCGGTCCTCTCTAACAGGGTCAGGCCGGGCGCCTCCCCACTGGAGATTGAAATTTCCGCCCATTTTGACGAGATGTGGGAATATTTGAGTATGGATGAAGCACTGGCACAAGAGGTAAGTACCCAGGTCCTGGCAATAAGAATTTCGACTGACTTTTCCCAGATTTACTACTTTCTCATCAAGCTGCCTACAGATGGTCACTTTTTGAGGTTGATCGGCAGTGAAACAACGTCATACAAGGATATTTTTCCTTCTGGACAACCTTTCAAATCTCTTTACGCTGTCCATGCGTTGATCGAATATGCTGAGACCCTACTCCCTAGTCAACTTATCAGTCATAATGATCTTAATGATGTGATCACTAGCTCAGGGTCCGATCCTGTAATCCTTCCCGAGGCTCTCAAGATATCAATATCCTTCATCGTACAGGCAATCTCGGATGAGGACATTTTTAATCGCGCTTCGGTGCTCCTGCGGCTAAAGCTAACCTCTACTTTACTGCATGCTCTCCGGCAGTTTCTTGATAGTATGTTCACTCATCAAACAAATGTTATGTGACCTAATAAAGTTACAGGAATCGGCACCCTCAGAGGATCGGCTCCGCCAAAGGGACTCCCTCTTCCCGATCCAAATCGGTTGGTGAGCATGTTGTCATATGCCGCAGGCTGCCCAGGCGACATCCCTTCTCCGGTCATAGCAGGAGCGCTAGTCATCTGTCTTCGGCTGAGCATGCTTGATGACAAGTTTTGGGCTGAACTCAGCACAAACTCCGACTTCATGCATCTTCTGTATCGCCTTCTACTTACCGATCCGCGGCAGACCATGAGATCACTTTCTGCGAAACTAATTGAAGAACTTTTTACTGTTATGAGTACTACCACTTCCATTGGTGAGACTGACTGCGAGACTTCAGTTAGATCCCGTGAGTGCTCAATGGCGGAGTACTTCTGGAAGGTCACCAGCGGCATGGTCAGACAGGCAACTGGATTTCCCAACCAGTGCGAAGAACTCTTTAAATTGGTTTATTTTCTCCTGGTGAAAATATACACACGAGCGCCTGAGTTGTTGAACATTGCGATGTTTGCCTCTCAAATTAGCCAGCTTCTTCTTGAGCATACTACGACCGAGGTAAGCCCAGTCACCATCCCGTCCCGACGGAATTGAGCAAGATAGCTGACCGCATGACCGTTAGACCATCGGGTCATCAAGTGTAGATGATTCGCTCGCAAGAGGTCTATCGTCATTATTGCACATTTGCCTCCAGCTAGATAACTCAGTCGCCCAGTCCAAAACACTTCCTGGGTAATATACTGAACCTTCTAGATACCGAATATATGCTGACCTAGTCCAGTAACCTCGCAATGTCACTTGTTTGGAAGCACTTATACCCCCCTAAAGGCCAGCGAAGTGGGCAGCCTGTACCCAAAGTCATCCTTAACGAAGAGACCCGAGCGAAACTTTGCGATGTGCTATTCACTCTTGTGAAACACGACCAGAAGAAAATGGAGGTGGTTGTGGAAGCTCTCAGCCAACAAGTCCCGTTTTTCGAAGATGAAGAGGGTATGTATTGTGTGGCAATAAAGATGTGAATACTGACATCTGGTCCAGAAGACCACTACATCTACGATTTCACTTACCATTTTGATCGACACAGAGCTCTTCGGGCCCCTTGTGGGTATGCCGGTTTGCTGAATTTGTCCAACACTTGTTATCTCAATTCCTTGATGACACAGCTCTTCATGAACACTACGTTTAGGCGTTTCATCCTTGGTTGCCGCATCAATGATCCTGCAAACAGCCAGCAACTCCTTTCCTACACCCAGAAATTGTTCGGCCATATGCAGGAGAGTTACCGTCGCTTTATTGATCCGTCGAATTTCGTCCATTCCATCAAAACATACGACGACGCGTTGATCGACATTCACAATCAGATGGATGTCGACGAGTTTTACAATCTACTGCTCGATCGTTGGGAGACTCAGCTTTCTGGCCACGATGAAAAGCGGGTAATGAAATCGTTCTATGGTGGTCAGCTTGTGCAGCAAGTCAAGTCAAAAGAGTGCGAACATCTTTCGGAGCGACTCGAGCCATTTTCTGCAATTCAATGTGATATCAAGGGGAAAGGCACATTGGCAGAAAGCCTTCAGGCATATGTGGATGGCGAGGTCATGGAAGGAGGTATGTAACGTCTCTTAGTAAGAAACCAGGAGATGCTGACCGAATGGTCAGACAACAAGTACAAATGCTCAACATGCGACCGCCATGTTGACGCAGTGAAGAGGTATTGGCCTCCCTTCCGTCGTGGTACCTCATAGTAGCTAATGTTTCACAGGGCCTGTCTCAAAGATGTTCCCGACAATGTCATATTCCATCTGAAAAGATTTGACTTCAACCTGCGTACTTTGCAGAGAAACAAAATCAATGATTATTTCTCGTTTCCGGATCGAATTGATATGCGGCCATATACTATTGAGCATCTCAGCAACCCAGAGAGCGATATCGAGGAGGACATCTTCGAACTAGTGGGTGTACTCGTTCACGCAGGCACTGCTGAATCCGGGCACTACTACTCCTACATTCGCGAGCGTCCCTCCTCAGGTAATCGGTCCTCGTGGGTGGAATTCAACGATGATTTGGTAACGCCATGGGACCCTGCACACATGGAATACTCAACATTTGGAGGTCCCGACCACCGTCCCACATACGATACTAACGGCATTTTGTACGACAAGAACTATAGCGCCTATATGCTGTTTTACCAGCGTGCTTCGTCTTTGCGCGCAGAACAGGAAGAGATGATGAGCCTTGCCATTTCGGCACCCCTTCGCGTTAGCGTGCCAGACCACCTTGCAGATCATCTCTCAGACGAGAATACAAACATCCTCCGCCGTCATTGTATTTACGACCCGAGCAATGTCAAACTTGTTCAAATGTTGTTTCGTCAGTCACGCCAGCACTGCAAATCCGTTGGCAGAAGCGATAAGCATTCGAGTATCAACAGCTTCATGGCCATGCGCAATCAAGAGCATGAACTTCAAGATCTTGCCATGCGAACGCTCATTGGTAACTTGGATCAAGTTGTCACAAGGACTAAGGACACTCCGTATTTCCTTTCGTACGAAGAGATTATCGAAGACGCAGTCACATCATGCGAACAGTGTGCTTTTTCCTTCTATGACTACTTTAATCAACATCCGAGTGCTCTTCGCATGCTTTTGCAGCGTAATCCAGATCAACTAGTGCGGGGCAAGATCAGGAACCTTTTTAAGGCCGCAGTCACCAAGATCTCGAAAACTTCACCCCATGTCTACGATCCGGAGATTCGATACAAGTTGGTTCATGATGCTGATGGAGATGAAACACTCTCTGAACCTGATGCTCCTCATCGCTCTGTTATTGATGGTGTGATGATGATATTCCAACACCTTTGGAAATTCTTCCATATCCACATCAGAGCCTGGGATGAATACTTCGGAAGTGTTCTGGACTTTGCTGAGATGGGTCACCGGGAAACCGGATATGTCTTGGCCGCGAACTTTCTAGCGAGCGCTATCAAAATCATTTCTGCTGATCCCCTCCAGGAACTCAGTGGGAACTGGGCCAGAATGCTTCAAGGCGTCATTAGGCGGAACAATACTACAAAACCTACCTCGTATGTGTCGATTATCAGACTGATCCACCACTTGATGAGTCAGATGAAGCCACAAATAGGAGCCGAATATGTCGAAGATCCGACAGAGCGTGTATCACAACTGTTCGATGCCTTCAGCTGGACGTCCGAGGAGGTAGATCTTATTTACAGAAGCCCAAACGGTTCCTATACCAGCCTGTTTGTTGAAAAACTCCTTACCCTCGATCAGGAACACGTAGGTAGCAACAACATTATCCGAGTCCTGACAAAGCTAGACAATAGCATGGATGAAAAAGTACTCGGGACCTTGAAGCTATGTATTCGTGGCGAAACTTCGACCCAGGCTATGGATCCGTTTTTGCGGGCTTCTATCACGTACCTTGAGAGCACAGAGCAGCTCAGCAACGCCAAGGAAATGGTTGAGCACGTATCTGTGCAAGCGAAAAGCCTTCAAAACTCCGAGGGGGTGTATTTTGTTCAGTTTTTCAAGACAGCACTGGATCTCCACCAACAAGACAAGGAACTTTGCAAGGCGGTTCGCACATTCAGCCGTGATCTCATCCCAAAATGGGTACCTTTTCTCCTCGCAAGCCCTGAAGAACAAGTGCGCCGGAGCACAGATGACTTCTTAGTTTGCGAATTGGGTAAGATTGATGTTGGTGCTGGAGCCCTCCCCGGCGACCGCGATATCACCTCGAATGATCAAGTCTCAATCAAACAGATGATGAAGCAGATCGGCCTTAATTGTCTCGAGTATCTCAGAGACCACCACGTCCGCAGACGAACTCAAATAAGTCGGGATATTGCAGACAAGTTCTTGAAGGTAATTGAGGGATGTGCGGCCGCGGCTGTAGCAACGACTGCGGATACGCAAAACGAGCTAGATGTAGAATTCCTCACATTGCAGGAAGGTAGGTCATTTCTCTACAATTCTGTCCAGTATCATCAATCAATAGGCTCACATGTTTGGCAGATGTATTGAATCCTTTCCGCAGATTAATTGTTGACGAACTGGAGGAAGATGGGTCCGGTATGTTACAGTCGCTCGGCAACTCCGACACAATCATAACAGACTTGAGGTGACGGCTGACGTTGGGTAAAGATTGGGAAGGATCCTGCGGGTCATCTGAACAACTTGATGACATTGTTGAGATGAACATTCCAGGAATGAACGAAATAACCGATCTGGAGCAGATGTCATGAGGTTGGGGCTGTGCCCAAGGAATTTAGATGAAGCACCGCGGTTGCTCAAAAGCAGGATATCGCAACAGACATGGACACGGATAAGGACACGGAAAGGCGTTTGGTGGAAGCTCGATGCTTTCTTGTTCTGATCTTATTGATGATTTGCTCCGACTAGACTCTAGCTAAAGGATGAGAGGGCGATGGGTGGTTTATCAGGCTCAAGACAACAATGTAACGTCATGGTATCGAGGCAGAAGCGAGTGTTTCTGGGGCACATTTGCATAGCAAGGAGTGATGGCGTAATGGAAAATAAGATCAATAGGACGAGGGAGTTATGACTGAAACTGGCAGAGAGAGAGACATGCTCCCAGTCTGTTCATTACAACCAGGGCAGTGTGAAACTCATCAGCTGATGGATAGCTTGCCGGGTCAACTAATACACGACTACACGATTCATGCTAGCCAGATACATGATATCATACGCCTTAGAGCATCTTCTGGTGGATTTGGTAACCTTGAATGAATTCACAGTCAGAATAGAATAGAATTGCGTTTGTTACCGCCCTGTGATGTAGCGATGGAGCCATGTGGTTCTATGAATAGCGACCTTGGGATAGCCTCTGAACAATGGTGAGCCCCAAGCCGCGCGACAGATGAATGGTGTAAATCTCGGCTACTGTTTTCTATTTCTACATGCGAGTTGGTCTAGAAGACCCAGGATCCAAGCATTGAAGGTCAGGGTCGTGACGGTACTGACAGGCCCGGCTGGCGGCTGGCTGAAAAGCTATCTTTAGCTACCGGACCAAAATAGTGGCCAGCCTTAGCACGCCAATGCTACGATACCGTTCCATAGGTATGCGAAAATTCGTAAGTTTAGAAACATGTCTCTATAGATGAAACAACGGGTCTCTGATCTGGAGATTCGTTTCTCCTTGTTCTAGTTACAGTTGAAGCGTTTCAAGCGAGATGTTTGGTTCATGATAACTGTGGAAGAAGCAAGTGTTTCAGTAACATGTTGTTCATAGATGTGTTACATGTCAATCTTGGGCTACTTGATCGATTGATATCTAGGATCTGAGTGTTGGTATCCAGCTATCGAGATATTTGTGACCCGGGAGACGGGAACTGTTGGTTCACACCACGAATGCCGAGATCAGGAGAAGAGATCTTGGTGTCGAAGCTACTGTAGGGAGAAACGCAGGAACAGAACGTGGGAGTGACGGTGATAGACAAGGATGAGAGGCTGTTTTTAGAACAGGGGAGGATAAAATGTCAAGGAATACAGTGTATTCAGACCTATGACAGTTTGTTTCTGCTAGATTATAGCGATATGACCATGCCATTGTTCTTCTCAATATAAACATGATCAATATTAAACTATTAATTATTACTGAGTGATATCCTCCCCTACTCGATCCAAATCTGCGAGCTCATCGTCACACTCACATGCATACAACCACTCACATGCCTCGCCAGGCCGCCAACCACCTTCTAAATTAAGTATAAGGCTAGAGCTGACCAATCACAGTCCGTTTCGTCAACCCCGCCAGCCGCTCAAAATAGTAGCCGAGCTGCCACTAATGCACGTTAGCCGCCGAGATCCCTCAACTAAACCGCATTGGTCATGCACAGCGGGCGGGGCTGCATTTCGATGCAAACCACCAGATCAAATCACCGCTTATTATCAACTACGAGTGATTGATGCTGCAATTCCCCTTTTTTCAACACCCGACAACGGAGCCTTACTCATCTTGGCACGCTTCCGTTTCATGTTCCCCCATGTCCACATCCACCGAGGTTATCAGGCGGGCCGCTTAGTGGGAGGACACCAGGGGAGGGGAGATGTGACTGGATGATGATACATAAACAAGCTGCCTTTCATTCTTTTTTTAGATAGATCTGTCCGGGGAAGCATATGCTCAGATGCGATCATTTCTTTTAATGCTCCTTTCATCCACTTGTTTCTCTCTGCTCTTGAAACTTTTCTGACGCAGGATCACTACTCCGACGGGTTCACAATACCATCAAGTTTGAGAGGATATCACAGCTGCTGTGCGGCTGATTGCTCAATTCGGTTCCCTCGTTAT
>JABEEQ010002240.1:0-15873 GCA_014824365.1 Fusarium sp. NRRL 66894 | reverse complement strand
TTGCTGGTACTTCTATCATGGACTAAAATAGGTGGGATGCTTGGTATCTATGATTTGGCTCATTTTAATTGGTTGCACCACTCTGTCGTGACCTGGCCGGAGCTCCTCCACAATTGAAGGGATACTACGGAAGATTCCCAGGCGTTGATCGCCTGGTGTAGTGAGAGGATTCGATGGGAGGTAGAGTGCCAATAGTGTATATAGTAATCAAGAGTTCAAATCAGCACGTAGCATGGTTGTATCAATCCACATGCCCAGCAACGGCTTCGCTACTTATTTATCAATGCTTTCTTCTCCAATAGCTCATCTATTTATTCCCCGTTCCTAATCTGAAGATATGAATCCGCGTTCATTACAAACTTTCTAAATGACGCCCCAACAGACCAACATTCCAGATTCCAAATATGCTCCTGAAAGAGTCAGCATTGCCCATCCAGTAAGTCAGAGATCATACTTTGGCCAGATTGACGAGATCAACATTTCCAGAGATGGGATCCGTTTTTAATGCGTCCTCAAGTGCATACGGCCATTCGCACCTGATATACAGGGACATATCGGCAAGCCAAGCCATGCGTTCTTGGAGTTGCGGTAATTGCACTACAAGCTCGCGAAAGGCAGGCCAGAGGACGAAATCGGCCATGCTGATGTGAGGCGTGAATAGTTGATTGGCTCTGTAAGACATCAGTATGAGCTGTCAAGAAGATAAGGTTTGGCTCACGTTGGTCTGATCCATTCTGGCATCGCGGCATAGGTCTCTGGTGAAGGAACAATCATCCATCGCATGACATACCAGAACACATTCATAGACGCGAAACAGGTAAAGTCATACCCTAAATAGAGTGTCAGTGTCTGTCGAAATCCTGCGGAAGGCTCGATGTTTACCCTGGCATTTTACGCTATGCACCATGCGAGCTGCCCATTGTGACAAGATGCACGATCTGTCAAACTGCTCTGGATCGTACAATGCCGCAATATTTGGATGGTCCCCAATAATACGGTTAACAGGTTCGCCTTTCTCGAGTAGGCTCGTGGCTCGTTTATATATATCACCGAATGCATTCTTCATTTCACCCGGGTCCGGTTCGGTGTTGAGTGATGTGACAGCCCAATTCGGTACGAATATGTTCCTTATTTGAGCGTCCTGTATGTGTCTTGGGTAGCCGTTGGCTCGAATGCTATTAGAAAGTGCGAGATTTCCGAAGTGGTTCCCGTAGTTTGGGTGTATTTTGAGTGTCTTGTTGAGGAGTTCCTCTTCCGTTGCTTGAACTGGCCCGCACGTCTCGATCGGGACATGCTCATTCAAAATGGTATTCTGTATGTCCAATGATAGGCTTGCTTGTTGGTCAAGATAGACGTCTTCAATATTTGCCTTCGCAGGGTCCGTATTCAGTGCATCTTGTGGCACGGGCGTAGTAAAGGTTGTCGTAAGGTAATAGTCATTGTGGTTGAACAGTGGTTCGAAGAACAAACTTCTGCTTTCCGTCTGATCCGGTATCCTCCTCTCCTGGTCGCGTTCATGAGCTGAGATTGGTAATTCATCTGTCAGAACTCCAGTCGCTGAGACAATTGAGGCTTGGGAGTATGAAAGCTGTGTCGACTGAAGGGGGGAGTTCTCACTACTGTCGACAAACTGTATACCCTGTTAGTACCCAAACAGGACTAACTGAACTTGGAGGTCCGTTCTTACTGGAGTGTATCCTGTGGTATATCTCGTTGCAATCTCGGTAGATAGGTAGTTAGATACAGCAGGTATGGAGGGATATACAGTGCAAGTAGCTGCTGGTGCTGGTTCCGTTATGATGTAGGAGTCGCCATCTAGTGATGATTCTTCGGGTTGCATAATCGAGTTCTCTGTCTGGACAATCCCGACCCCTTCTACGGGCAAAGCGCGTGGAGATATCGAACTTGCGCCCGCCCCAGAAGTCTCAATACCAGAACTCTGCAGTACCGGCTCGGCCAATATACTTGAATCTTGGACATCCTCAAGCTTGACTGCCTCAGGGCTAGAATTCTCCCCATTGCTCAGCAATTGGACTATTTCGGATGGCTGTTTATCATCCTCCAACAATACCGACACGAGTCCTCTCAGGTCATCGGACCCAATGACGAGTTGTTTCATCAGGAACTTGGCAGCCTCTAACTCTTCCTCGAGGTTTTTGTTGGCCTTTTCCATGCCTTGTACTTTCGAGTCTTTGATGTCGGAATCGTATACGCATTGTCGATCGAATTTTGAACAGTTCTTGCACAGCGGCTTTTGTCCATTGCACTACCAATAATATTAGCTGGCGGAAAGATCATCGGGACTGACTTGTGTCACCTTTGCTTTTCGTTTACGACACTCCCAGCAGGCTGATTTGATGATTCCCGTTCGCTTTGCTCGTTCTATCTGTGTCTGAGTCCTTGGTAAGACTGCTCCCTCTTTCAAGGGGGCGGGCTTGATAGGACAGTAGGGCAATGCCATAAATCAGTTCTTTTAAAGACACGTCGTTAGACCATTCGTGGGATTGTTGATTAATCAAAAGAAACAGGCAGGCAATTGGGAACAATTCAACGTTGTCTAATAAGACCCTGAAAAAAAGGTTCAACAAAGGATCCAACGGTTATGATATCATAAAAACGAACGGATAAAAATATCCGGAATCTTGTTTCCTGCTATTTTGATTGATCGAGAAGATTTTAGACCGCGCGTCATTAGTAGGTTTCTTACGAGGCTATGACGTGCTAAGATATCGAGAGTTATGTCAAATGCGGCGATCAAACAACTACCGGTACCCTTCTTTACGCAGTCCCTCAAGGTGTCGATACATTTGATCGAGCTATCAAGGAACGAAAAGTAACGGGTCAAAGAGCATGCTAGGTTTTATACTGAACTATCCTCAACTCTTCAAGATATTTCTGTCACTTAACTATAATTACAATTAAGGTCTCTAATTTTCCTACATCTTCCAGGACGGTATGTCGAAGGATGTCTTTTTTTCTCATCCCTTGCTTAAGACCGTTTCTTCTTGATCGACTTTCGCTCCATGGCGACCGCTCCAACAATGCTCAGCAGCGCCAGTGCCAATGGGATATACAGTGTCTGCACAACTGTATTCTCGTATCCAGACAAGACGCTCTGCAGCCTATCAGACCCAATGGACTCTCTCAGTCTAGACAGCCCCGCTTCTTGAAGAACCGTAGTATTTGACCCCGGTGCAGCCTCTTGGATCTCCTTCGCCAGACGATCTTGAAACAATGTCGCTGAAGCGCAGATCCACAATGCAGAGCCCATTCCTGAACCAAACGTGATGACTGCACCACCGAGAGACACGTCTTGGATGGGGAGGACGGCTTGAAGAGCTACTTTTGGTCCTTGAAGACCTAGGCCGACTGCTACTTGGGTAGGGCCTAGAGACCGGCCCCCTTTGCCTTACCCTATCCACCCGTGGTGCCAGAGGGTCAGGCACGGGGGGTAGCCTGACCAGGCAAAGGGTCGGTGGACTGAGGAAAAGAAAGATACCTTATTTAATAAGAGATAGCTTAATAAAAGAAAGTATCTAGATTTTAAAAAGCCATGTGATATTTGCGGGGAAATTTGGAGACAGAGATACCTTCTATCTCATACTAATTGCTATGGAAATATAGGTATTTTTATTCCCCAGTCAGCCGACCCTTTTCCCTATCACCGTACCCCCCGTGCTATAGGCACGGTCACTGGTGGCTTGATGAATAGTACGGGGTCGGCCGATCTCTAGGCCCTACCCAAGTAGCTCTAAGGAGTGGCATACATAGAGAAACATGCCGAGATCAGCTTTAGAGGGCTATCGTAACAATCTCAACGACAATACTGACACCCTGACCGAACGACTCATCGGAATATCTTAAAGTAAAGGAAAATGGAAAAGCAAAGAAGATAGAAACCGTAAAGGGCGGTTCTTTAACTTCGTTCTCGGGCTACAACAGATCCCGATCCCGAGGATAATCGAAGGATGAGCATGGCCAACCAGTTATAATTTAATTCGGACCAGGTGTCTCCAATCGCGCAGAAGGCAACAATATTACTAGATAAGACAGCCCACGGCTTAGAGGCAGCCAGGTTCTAGCAGGGATGAGAATCAGTAACATTCATACCAGTACTATATAAAGTAAAACGATCTTCCAGCTAAATCTGTAGCCAGCCAGCATGGTGATTCAATGCCATCTCTCAACTTGACCAGCCATACTGCCATGGTAAAACTTTGAAACCGACATCACTTCCTTGTATCAACGACATACCGACCCACAATCTCATCCTTAAGCATCATATCATAGACATCCTGTAGCTGACTCAAACCAATAAGCTTGTGCGGCGCTTTAATCAGGCCAAGTCGGAAGAATTCAATAGCCTCGGCCGCGTCCTGACGATTCCCCACATAACTGCCTTTGATGTTGACCATACGAACGACAGTGGCGAAGATTGGTGCTTTGAGATATGCATAGCCCGGCATACCAGTACACACAACACTGCCGTGTGATCGAACATATTTGTATGCCTGCTGGAACGGCTCCTCGTGGGTTGCGAGCACGAGGACAGCGTGGGGCCCGAACCCGTCTGGGATCGCGGCCCTAACATCAGCGGCAATATCTGAGGACTCTTGGAAGTCGATAAACACTGCTGCGCCCAGATCTTTGCAAACCTTGGATTTATCGTTCCCTGCGTCGATTGCAATGCTGTGGACACCCATAGCCTTAGCGTACTGTAGAGCGAAGCATCCGAGGCCACCACCTGCACCAACTATCCCTTGAGTTGTGTTGAACCTCCCGCCAGGTCACAGCAGGGGGTTACAGCCAATTAAAATGCGTCAATCAAAAGATACGTGTCGCCTCCCTATTTCAGCCTGTGATAGAAGTACCAGCAATCTCTCGAGTTACAAATCGCTACATCACACTGCTCACGTTCCCAATCTATTAAGAGGTTCCACCCATGTACCTCCTAGAAGATGGTGGGCATGTGGGGCCTGGTACGGCCGGGAGGTTCAACACAACTCAAGGGATAGCGACATATTGCCCCGGACGAACACCAGATTCTTTAAGCCCCTTGTAGACGGTGAGTCCTGCGCAAAGGATCGGGCAAACGTCTTCCAAGCTACACTCGCTAGGAATGCGGGTGATATGTGCCGCCTTGGCAACAGCATATTGCTGGAAAGTGCCGTCAACAGTATAGCCGGAGAGGAGAGCCTGAGGACAGAGCTGCTCATCGCCTTGCAAGCAGAAAGTGCAGTTTAAACAAGAGCCATTTAACCACTTGATCCCAACGAGGTCACCAATCTCTATATTCATGACAAGCTCACCCTTGGCGACCACGACACCAGCGCCTTCGTGACCACCAACTAGAGGCATCTTTCTCTTTAGAGGCCAATCGCCCATCATAGCGTGTAAGTCGGTATGACAGACACCGGAATATTTCACATTAACCAAGACCTCATCAGGGCCTGGCATATGCACGGGAATTTTCTTATGAACAACCACTGTTAACTGATATCAATATCTAGCGTACCAAGTTTGAGATAGAAAAGGAGAAACATACGGCCGCCGGGCTTTTCGAGTACTTGCGCCCATTGTTCCTCTGGGATTTCAATAACAGGCATGGTTGGTAGTATATTTGGGAATAAAAATCAGCAGAGGTGAGCCGGCTCAGCATCCATACGTCAATACGCGACAGGAATTCGAGGCAACCTGTCACTTTTAACAGTAGTTTAGACACATAACAGGAGCCACGGGACTCACCAATATGTTCCGCAGAGCTGTGCAGGATTAAATGAACACGCAAGCTATCATATGATTGATGGCTAGCCACAAAGTCAAAAATGCAGCCATATGACTTCGACCATGCGATACAAACTCTGCTTGCTGGATTTAAGTTGAGCCACGAAAGCTTATACTAGCAGGGCAGGTGACAGTTCGTGAGGTCATGATTACTCGGTATTGGTGAACCACCACGCCGTATGCTTTTCATCTGTTTGTTCTGATATGCACATGCTCCGATGGTATGAAGTGGGGTACGCACAAGGGACAGGTATAATGTTGCCCCAAGTACCATGGAGCAATGCAACATGAATGGAATGTATGCCCGCAGGGTAACCGACGGACGATATTACTATCCGCCATAGTTTCTAAGCATATCACGCTACATAAAAAGAACTGTCAATATAAGAATATAACTGTCTGTTAATTTCAATCGCTTACCAGACAACGAGCGGGTCGGGCCAGGCTGAATGTTCTCCTGGACCCTCGATTTCCATCTCTGTTGTTACTTGCTTGTACGTCCGCGGCGGAGCTATTGAGTCCAGCCGCTGCAAGTCGCTAATCTCGGAGTTCATGCTCCTTGCTGGCAGGTCGCTCTCGGGATCTCTTTGGATCGGGATCTCTTTGGATCGGGATCTGGTTCTGTCTGGTGTTCCTTGACTTGAGTCTTTCCCCATACTTAGCTCGTGAAATAGAGGCGTCGATACTTGCTGGTTTGAGATGACATACTCGTAAGTGATAAGAAGGGCATAAAAGATGTAAAAGGACGTAAAAAACATAATTATGGGCAGTAATTGGATCCATTCCTCTGACTGGATGCATTCGGGGCTGATCGTTGGGACTTGGGACATATTTGCTATAGCCATGATTGTTGCCGCGTTCTTAACATCACCTGCTCCAGCTTGCTGAAAAGCATGACGCGCCAGAAGGCTGGATATATGGTGAGGTGAAGCTTGGAGCAAGGACCGGCATCAGGCGCATCTACCGCATCAACTGAGTAAATTCGTTAGAGCCTGTGGGGTCAAGCTAATGCATGGGCCCGCAGTTTCTAACTATATGTGGTTACCACCAATTTGCGAACCCAACCTCCACTGTCCTTCCCCTCCTTTAGATTTCCTTGGTAACTCGCTGATATCTCGACTTCCTACGGTCGCTATGACTTCTAATTTAGGGAATGCATTTATTGATATCGTCTGTATGTGTGTGCGAAAGAACGGCATTATTTGACGACTTTGACGCAATATACAGATGTAACTGAAGATTTCGATGACGACGAATGCTTCGAGATCGGACAGACCTACCGCCTCGTTTATCGACTCCCCTCTTCGCCTGGTCAAGAAGAAGGGATTTCCCTGACGAAAAATGATACTCACTACGGCTGGGTTAGAATAAGAAGTCGTCAATTAGTTGATGATGTCCTAAAGAAGGGAAAATGGTGTTTTTATAAGCCTGAACGTAGAGGGAAAAGGTAGAAGAAATTCGACTAAAGACTCGGCCGTTATCGCGAGTGGCAGGAAGGGGAGGCTTTTTTCTGGGTTAACGATTAATTTGACGGTTAGGACCAAGTATGACTATCTTCTGCTCTAAATATAACTCTAGGACTGTCAATTTGGACTGTAATTGAGTCCTCAGTTGTTTCTACAGTAGTTAAATGACTTCTGAGCAGTTCAATAAGGTCAGACTTCTTCCCCTTCGTTGACAGCCCGTTTGAAGATGCCAATTGCCGTAATTGGGCGACTTTCAGTCGTCTCAGTGCCAATATGAGGGTATCTTGGTCGTATTCCTCGTCAGGACCGAAGGAAAGCTCCTCTTCGTCACACAGCCGGTCCACAAGCTCTTCCGACTTAATAGATATATCCCCAGCATTCTCCCAGCCTGAAAAGTCGATATTTTCAATTCCTTTAATAGAAATAAGATGATCTTGACTTCCGTCTGGTCTTGTAGTTATTCCTGATCGAAGGAACGAGTCTCTGATCATGTCTTGTTCTTTTTTTATCCTCTCCCAAGCTCTATAGACAATCCACATTGTCATGATCCTTCTTTCGCTGACGGTCCACTGGGTCTTTCCTTTCCGTTCTTCTTCTAGCTCATATATATCCATTTCCTCGCGATAGAATTGTTTAAATACCCTGTTTATTGTCGTATCTAACGGCTGTAATAGGCTCGTACAGCCGGCCGGGATAAGAGCTGGAGTCACAAGCTGTCTCCTGACTTCCTCCTTGACCCGATCCGTAAGATGGAAAGTGGCGGCATCCATCACCAAAAGGAAGTCCTCAGTTGCTGATTTGACGGTCGGGATATCATCTTTTAACCAGCTTTCCATCAGGTCTTCGTTATTATATGCATGCTCATTATATATCACCTTGATCCCTGGAGCGTAGAGATGACCCTCATCTTTAAATATCTTCGCTTTGTCGCTAGCAGAACCTTTAAATATGACTGTAGGATCAAGCCGGCAAACGCCATCCCCAAATATATATAAAATCGCTGTTGCCTGCCTCTTTTCCCACCCACTTCGGGTCGTCTTTACCGATATAGTTTTGGAGCCGCGTAATTCCCAGGTATCTCCGGAGTCAATTTCGAACGTTATAGGCGTCTCATCAACATTTAAAGTATACCGTTGTTTAAAGCGTCTTCGGGGCGTATTAAGGATGTTTTCAATATCCATTTTGGGCGATAACTGCTGTTTTAATGGCGCTAGTTGTTGATCGTGTTGTACGCGCTTAATGAACTTACAGAAAGATCCACAAATCTCGCGATAAGCTTCAGGTTGTTGAGTAGCCCGTTTTGTAACCCTACGCTTGACGATATTGTATCGCTTCCTGAAGCCTGCCCACCAGCCATTAGAAAATGTAAATAATACAGCTTGTTCCTCTGACGATACTGATGATCTGAATATGCCTTTTGCCCGTCTTCGGAACTATGCTGTTAATATAGCGCGCTATTAAAATCGCAGCTAGATAAACTCTTTAAATAATTACTTCTTGAGATCAGGCCACCAGATGGAATAGCTTCGTTTTTCTTTCTCTATATTCTGCATATCTTCTCTCTACTAAGAGCTTATCGTGGTCTGCTTAACTTGAAAGTAAGCAGCAGCCTCGCTTTGTAACGGTCTTCTATATCCATTAATCGATTTTAGGTAGTCAGGATCGAAAACCCGATGATGATATAGGAACATCACTACCTCGAGCCGCCTTTCCTTTAAATGCCTCTCTTCCTTCCGAAAAACCGGCTTTGCAACCTTATATACCCGATCCTGGATTGGCTTTGCCTTCTGCCCACGTTTCTTAGGTTTAGGCAGTCGGCCGGCCCCAAAACTTTGGGGACTAATAGAGCTCGCTCTAGGGGACATTTTAATATATAATAAATATAGTGATAGCTTCAATTGCGATGTAAATTGTAGTGTGCGATTAATTAGATGCCAGGTCTGAGTATTTTCGGCCTGATCGTCTGATATATGCGGGGAAGAGCCGCATGTAATGACCTTCCTATTTGGGCTAGGCTGACGCTAACGGGATCCACAGGCTCTAACGAATTTACTCAGTTGATGCGGTATTCGGATATGCTGAATCTGCGGTTACTGGATTCAGCTATTATTCCGCCTTCTACGGATCTTTAGAGACCTTGTTAGTTGAAGGCGTTGCCGCCGGGGTTAGTTATCGTATCTTATGGGCTGTAAATAAAGGTTTGGAAATAACATGAATAAGAGGGACAGGCTATGACTGGGCTTAAGAATATATTGAGTTACGCGTTACTTTAAGGATGTGATACAAACCATATCGTTCACGGCTAGCATGCTACAAGTGATGTAACAGGAAGTGAAGATAGTAATTCTTCCACCCATTACATCTATCATTGGCACCACGAAGTCCGCCGGGCCCAAACCCTCCCGTCCTCGGCCCTCTAAAGTCGATGTCGGCAGTTCATACTATTCATTGCTATCCCTTCGACTGTGCGAAGGCTCCCTAATTTAACTTACTCCATTGTTATAACACTATCAGAAGCTTATTCTTCGGGCTGAGATAGTCACCAGTGCAGATCCATACTGATACAAATATAACCTCAAGACCAGCACTTATTGGATCAGATCTCTACGAGTGACCGCTAGGGAGTCCTAGCAAAGTGAAAAGGATGAATCCCCAGGTAGTATCGGCTGTTAGAATGCTTATTCCTAGTTGTTATTGCATTGACGACGTAAATGTGAATGCATTATCTGGTTATCTATCTGAGTGATTTTCCATTCCCACTAGATCGGGCGTGTGTAGTGGCGCCGATATAGAATGCCATAGCCAGCAACAACGGCCTCGGACCATTCAAGTCCGTGGTGGTGTCGACGTCAATGTGGCCTTCTCTACTGGTTGAAATTTTAGTTGACGGTATTGGTTACCTCAGCCTTCTTCGGGTGCAAGAAGCAACTGAGCCAAGAGAGGGCCTCATTGCTGACGCCGAGGACGGTGGTAACAGCAGCCTTTCCGTGGGCGACAAGACCTCGTTGCGCGTTCTTCTTATACTCGGAGTCATAAACCTTGAGAACGTGGTCTCTACCCTCCAGGCCTTTGTGGTATGATAGGAAGATAAGGCCCTTAGTGTCATTGTACAGCTCCTCGGTGGGCTTCTTAATAATGGGGAATCGCTTGTCGACATAGTGGAGGATATTGTCGCCTAAGGAATCGACCTTCTGGATGTAAGGTAGAAGGTGTTGGTAGGGCTTCTGGAACCAAGTCGTGACAGTGGCGGCGAAAGTCTGGTAAGCGGCGTCACCGAACTGGAGGGACCTCTGGCCGTATTTGCCAGACTTGAAAGTATAAACGCCGTCGCTGATGACCGGGTAGCTGAGCAGATGCTATCATGGGATTAGTATCGGAATAAGGCAATGTATAACACCGTATAATCTGAGTAAATTGAGTAGCGCCTGTGGATCTCGCTAGCGATATTCTGCACTTATAATTGGTCAACAAGAGAATAAAGGGCGGATATAAGCTGTCAAGTTTGATTGGTCAAATAGGCATAGTGGAATTTTACTAGTGGGATCCACAGGCACTACTCAATTTACTCAGATTATACGGCAGTGTAAGTGTAGTAGGAGCTGTATATTATACCTGGAAGAAAACCGAGTGGTGAGCAGGTCCCGCGTTATCGTTGAGCTGAGAAGACATTGTGCCGGATGTGTATCAACGAACAATCGGTACAAGCGAGACTTGTATATAGAGTAATAACAAGCTGGGCAGGTCGCCGTAGCTGCCGGATTAATATGATGATAGCATGACAAGTAGAGAAGATAACGGGTAGATATAGTGGCACTAAATAATAGGTACCGTTAGATCGCGAAGGGACCCTGAAGTGGGAGAGGCAGAGCGATGGGGGGAAAGTTTGTAGATCGTAGGAGGCACAAGATACGAGAGTGGGGCATGTGGGGGATGCACAAACCGTTGGTTTCTGCGGATAAATTCAGCGGGTGCTGCGAACCTTGAGCTTCTCATTGGTTCGGTAGCTTGATCGAATCAGCTTACAATGGCTGGGGTTGCAGTAAGCTTCCGCAAGAGAAACAGCCTTCATGCAATCTTAACTCAGAATATCATCAGTATTGTGTCAGAGTTATTGGGAAGAGCTAGGTGCACAGTTAAAGCACGATGTCGCTCCAACGAACGTGCATTAAAATTTTCCCCCCCTCCAGTAAACGTTACCCGAGACGACGAGAACTAACTAGAATAATTAGCGGACAGCTAAATGGTCTGCGAATGCAACTACTCTTGTCAAAGATTAAGCCATAGGGACGCCTACCTAGCGAACAACAAACTATCAAAGAGTAGAAGCCACTGAAAAAGTTAGTATTTGCGAATCCCCGACAAATTGCGTTGTTGTGGCTCGTGTCTTGCAGACCGGAGTCTGAATATGCCAACCTCCGACGCTACAGGAGGACCTGTCGCGTCCAAGTCCACATTAGTGGAGATTGGAAATCAGATCACGGGCTCGTCGATTCGTAAATCCACATGGTTGTGTTGATGTCTTGGAGATTTTGGTGGGCTTTGAGACTTAAATGCCCCACGATGCACGCGATACCATAAGCCTAACCATTAGGGATCGACAAGGAGGGCATCAGCGAAGTTGTTTCCCGCTAAGCCTCGTGCATGTCTGGTTATCTTAGCATGTTGACCTAAGCGGGGCTCCGGACCCCACCATCGCCCCAGCCCATCATGGACCCGCCGTGCTTTATTACTCTCCCTTCGCTTCGCTCGCAATCTTCTCAGATTGCTACATGATCGTCCTAACGACGTGGCCGAACTTGAACTACCTAGGTTAACCAGCTCGATGCGAAGCGCTCATAGGGACCTATACATTCTGAATTGCGATCGCAGCACCAGAACAGACGCTTCCTATATAGTACGAGCGAAAGCAATGGACCGTGACGCAGTGGAAAGCCCAAGGTTTCACCAGCTCGAGGCTTCTCCTGTATCAGATACGGCTCGGTTACTAGGCACCGATGCACTTGGTACACAGGACAAGTGTAGCGAAGCCATGAATGATGACCGTTGGGAGATATATGAAGATTCGAAAGTGTTGTCGTGGTGGCAGAGACCCTCAGTATGCTCCAACTTCTCGGACGTCCATTACAATCAAGAGCTAGCTAACAGCATATCCAGGTCTACTGGTTGCTCTTCCCTTTCACTGTTTTCACCCTGGCTTTCGGAGGTGTCATTGTGCCTAAATTAAATCTGTGAGCGCTTTCGTTATTACATCTTAAACTCGGACCATTGACTTTGATGCGCAAAGGATCCTCGACCTCGTTTGCAAGCAATACTTGGCGGATCAGAAGCTCCTTGACCCGGACATCACCTTCAATTCTATCCTGCTCGGTAGCGACAACCCACAATGCAAGATACCAGAGGTCCAGAAGAATGCTGCAACCTTCATGCTGGTCATGAATCTCATCACAGGCTTACTGAGTGCCGTCGTGACTCCAAAGTTGGGGCATCTGTCAGACCGATGCGGTAGGACGCGATTGATGGCCCTGGCTTCCTGTGGTGGTTTAGTTGCTGAATTCATAACCATCTTGGTGGCCAAATTCCCCCGAGTGATTGACTACCGGTGGTTAGTACTGGGAAGCGTGTTTGATGGGTTGACCGGCTCTTTCACAGCTGGAAGCATCCTCAACCAGTCATACATTAGCGATTGCACGCCGCCATCAAAACGTGCAGCGTCCATAGGCTATATGCATGCATGTCTGTTCACCGGCCTGGCATTCGGCCCTCTTTTGGCCGGATACTTTGTCAAGTGGACTGGCAGCCTACTGTCCATCTTCTATGTGGTTCTGGGTTGCCACAGTATGTTTGTGATCGTAATTGGGTTCATCGTTCCGGAATCTCTATCCAAGAAGAAGCAGCTGCTTGCTCGGGAAAAGTGGGACAAGGAACAAGAATTGAGGGCCCAGACCAGGAGATCTCTGTTATCCACTATCCAGACGGCTAACCCATTCGAGCCTCTCAAGGTCCTCAGCCCCACGGGCCCTGGAACTTCGCCTGCCCTCCGCCGAAACCTGGTTGCTTTGGCTCTCAACGATATCATCATTTTTGGAAACTCTCAAGCTGCTGGTGCGGTCATTATTTTGTACAGCGAGTACATGTATGACTGGGGTAACTTTGAGAGCTCTCGATTCGTGTCCGTTTTGTCGCTAGTTCGGGTCGTGGCTCTGATGGGTATTTTTCCAATCATCAACTATTTTGGGCGTGTTCGTCCAGCTGCTCGCCGACGACGAGAGCCTCTCATCGTGCCAGCAGAGAAGCATTATGGAGCAGACAAGCTCGACATATGGGTCCTTCGGGCTGCCCTGACGTCAGATATCCTAGGTAGCATTGGATACAGTCTGGCACACTCTGAAAAGGGTTTTCTCCTTAGCGGCATGGTCACAGCAATGGGAGGACTTGGCAGTGCCACTATCCAAGCTATTGTAACCAAGCACGTTCCCTCGAATCGTGTAGGGCAGCTTTTGGGTGCGGTTGGCATGCTGCTTGCCCTTTCCAGGATTCTTGGGCCGCTCTTGTTCAACGGTATCTACGCCGCTACTGTGGGAACGTTTCCACAGGCCATCTTTGTCCTACTGGCAAGCTTGTATGGCATCAGCTTCCTCGCAAGTTTCGCAGTCCGGCCACACGGTGAGTTGCTCCTGTTGCCCCGAGGATTCGTATATGCTAACGAGATGTGTAAGTTCATTGGGAGGATGAACAGATGGAGGAGACAAGGCCACTCAACCCTGGACAACAGGCATACAACGCCAGCACGAACACGCTCCCTATTGATGAGGACGGGGTCTGTGTCCAGTAGGTCGATGATAGGGCTTTCAGCCCATAGTCAAAACCATCTATTCAGAAAATGCTCATGTGCAACGGGCGTAAATTCGTACCCAGCTCGATAACTCCGCCGCGATTGACCATGTCGATGAGGCCTTGAAATGCTCGTTATGAAGCCTTCAGCGATACTCCTTTTGGTTCTTATATCGCTTCTAACTGGACATATGGAGTTCAAGAAGATGACTATTCATGAAAAACACATCAAACAGAAACGTCCAAGCGAGAGCCTGCCAAGTGCCGTGGCCTTGTTCGTTGGCGGCTCCTTTCTCCGGCGGTCACATTTCTTATTGTCTTTTGTCATAAAGTACGTGTATTAGATCCATTGATGCAAGATTAGTGTAGTCGTGCTGTGTGTCTCTCGGGAAGTGTCTCTGCCAGGGTTGAAAGCCACTCCACTCAATCCACTGGCAGCTCGAGTGGAGTGGGTAGATCATAATCCACTGAATATCTCAGCATAGTGGATCCACTGTAAGCTATCGTGGATTGGGTGGATTGGGTGGATTGGCAAGTGCCTCTATTCTTGATGCCATGATGGTGACGCTATTCCCGAAGCCCTTGCCCACGTAGGTCCCTTATTCCAACTTCCGAGTGAGACCTTATCCCCAACGGGCTCCCATCTCGTCTTGAACGCCCACCACCTGAGTGAGCCACTTTGTTGCCCATCCTTCAAGCTGTTGATCCGACATCTGAGCTAATTCGAGGCCGACTTTTTCTTCGTCTACCGAGATAAAGAAGGGATCTAATTCATGAATAATACCAGCCCTCAGCCATGAACGCAATACCTGGCACATCCCGATAATCTGGGCTTCAAGTTGGTGGCGCAGAGGGTTCACCATCCGACCTGCTGCTGAGAAAAGACGCTCACACTCAGCAGACATTGGTTGTATCGTGAGAAAATCAAGCGCCATTCGCGATAAGTTTGGATACTTGAATCGCTTCTCGTGCCAGTAAGCGAGAGGATCGTCGATGGAGCCATCACCACTTTCGCAGTGCGTAATCCAATGCAGGTATTCGTCTTCGCCTGGCGTGAGGCCATCGTGACCTGCTTCTGGCGCTGTGTAGCGGTTTCGTTTAAGGTATTTCTGGAACGGATTGTCCGAAGTCTTCCGCTGCTTGGGAACTGGCTCAACGGCTGGTGGCTCCTGTCCAGGGCCCAGTGTGTCCAACAACCANNCTTGGTTGTTGGACACACTGGACTCCAGGCAACGCGGCCTCCCGATACTCAAAACGCCAAACATCGTGAACCATGTTTTTCGCCTCGTCAATCCACTCAGGGCGGTCAGTCCAGTTGCGTTCAAACCATTTCCATCGGTATGCCGGATGGAGCGCCAGGCCTGCGTAGTAGATGGGCGTCTCGCTCAATACCTCATAGTACTCATAGTACTCATTCAACTTCTGCCAGCCCAAATTGATGTTGATCCTGAAGTGTTCAGTATCAGGGAAGTCCTTCGCGATATCCTTAAAACGTTCAAGTTGCTCGAGAAGAAATTCAAAGCCTTGAATAACGTCCCAAATATTGCCATATGACCCAGTCCACCCACGCTTCCGCTTGCAGATCTGGCCGTCGCCTTCTAGCATTTTGATCGTGGCTTCGTAGTAACTAAGGATTTGCGCAAATATTTCGACCACCTCCCAGTCCTTGTCGGATAGCTGGTTCTCTGGCTGGCAAATAAAGGGCAATGTGAGTGACTTCTTAGGACCGCCCCTCTTGGCCTTGTTCTGCTGTTCAAAGTCGATTCGATGATGGGCAATGAGTCGTTCGATA
>JABEEQ010002238.1:0-42337 GCA_014824365.1 Fusarium sp. NRRL 66894 | reverse complement strand
GAGGACTAAAACTATTATGTATTTAACAATAATCATTTTTTACAGATAAGTAGCTAAACTTCGTTTTTCTCACCAATAACGGCTGTTAAATGTTGCACCTCTATAAATCATTTACTGATCTTCAGACAATCACTCTCGATAGGCTCTATTTTGGCGATACCGCGAGAGGCTTCTGAAAGCAGTGTTGCAGAAGTATACCAGGTGAATGGCCAAAGCTTCTCTTAAGCTGTAATTCAATAAACTCTTTAGAATTGGGGGGATGTCGATTAAAGAATTTCAATAATGGATTTATCTAATACAGCCAGTTCCAGAAGCTAGTTATTATACTGACTGTACTTCATTGCTGTCTCTTCTTTATAGTGAGATAGAATACTTGTTTCGCCACATAATAGCGTGGATCAGGGCGAGTGGGATACTGGAGCGTAAGTCTGAGCACGCTAAATGTCTCGAGTCAGGGATCAATGTCACCACGAATCTGGTACATATTTAGCCTTTGCTTCCCCACGAAGTCGGCCCGGACCATGCTCTCACATACTCTCATATGACGATGCTTTCGCGATGGTCTAGCAATATCAACGGAGTTGACGAGAAATTGACAGCCATTTCTAGTTACCTATCTGTTTAGCTCAGAATGCCCGGTGGGGCTCGGTCACGCAGTGGATGCGCCGCATGCAAGTCCCAACGGGTAAATAGAGTGATGATACCATTGACGACTATACACAAACGCGCTGACAGATCTATCGTGACAGTTGAAATGTGATGAGACTTGGCCGTCTTGCGGAAGATGTACTCGTCTAAGTATTAACTGCTCTGGCCCCATTTTCCGTCTGAGATGGTCAGAGAAGCACCAAGCATGTCCCGATGGCCGCGGATTTCGAAAGCAAGCAACACATACGAAGCAGATACTACAGTCATCGACGACGAGGCAATGCAACTTTACAGACCAGCCAGAAGCTGCCCCGCTGGAACCAAACTTCTCATCTTTGCCATCGATACCTGACTCTCCTGTCATCGACTCAAACCATGTCCTTTCACCCTCCAGAAACAGCCACGGCGGTCATGACTGGATCGACGAAGCGTTTGGGGACATGATGCCAGAACTCATGTCATTTGGCCTCATGCCCGGTGCTACCGCGACATCAATTGTAACGCCAGAACTGCTCCAAATGGCGGACGCCTTCGACCCTGGAATCGAGACGGCGGAGCTGAGCCCAAGAGAGCCGCCATATGAAGAGAGAGATGATTCAACCTCACCCGCGGTATCCCTACAAGCTTCGGCGTCGCTCAATACGAACCGATCGCAAGGAGTTTCATCTCACTCGGTGCAGGTCGAGGGCACGCCGCAGGCCTACACTATGGCAGTTGTCGATCAACCTTTCAACGATTACAGCACCATACTTGTCGAGTATTATTTCAAGGATACAGCGGCTATACTCGCCCTATACGACAGCGAGATGAATCCATTCCGGTCAACCGTCTCTCGTGTATGGGCATCCTCCGAGCTCATATACTATACACTGCAGAGCATGGCTGCGTCGTTTCTCTCTAATGTCTATCCACAGTTGTTACATACCGGACTGCACTTTCGACAAAAAGCCATCCACATTCTCAATAGCCTCGATGAACCCGCCATACATGAACAGACGCTGATAGCCTTGTTCATGATTGGTGGAACAGCTAGCTGGTTCGATGTCAACGACACTGGTTCCGAGTATTTTCCCCGCCTCAAAAGACATGTACAGAGCCTCAAGACTACTGATCGCATGTCGCCTACAGGGCAGAGCCAGGCCTTCTTCGAGAATACTTTGGCTTGCTGGGGAATGTTCCTAGCTTTTGTGGTAGATGGCGATGAGAACGACCATTCACCTTGGCTGTAAGTTCAGGTTGGCTAGTCACTTACGCCTGCAAATCTCCGAATGCATACTAACTCTGAGCAGAGCGACAAGTACAGAACCAGAAACTGGATCGATATTCCCCGTCGTCCAGATACCACATCCGGTAACTGGAGTCGCCCATAAGATCCATACTCATCTCGCAAGGGTCGGTCGGTTGGTCAGAAGAAATCGTCGCCGTGCCATCTCGAAACACTTCTTCACACGGGACAGTATCTTGGAGGCACAGCGCGAGGTGGATGAAGCAACGGAATTAGAGATATCTCTCACCAACCTGCAGATTCCGTTAGAGTCCGCCATAGTGCAAACGGGCGACTCACAAACACCGACCTGGCATCTCACAGCCCTCGCGGAAGTGTATCGCTTTGTTGGCCTCATTCAGCTATATCATGTCTTTCCTGACACCCTTGTATCAAGGATGGTCCTCCAGAACTCACGCCCTGGGGTAGATGTCTCACCGGGCGATATTTCTGCTCAAGAAGCGGAGGAGAGGTTGAGACAATTCACACTGCGGGCTGTCGATACCCTCCGCTCAATACCTGCAGAATCTGGGACCAAGGATTTCCATCCATTCCTGATTGTCGCAGTCTGCAGTGGACTGACGATTCCAACCATGCAAGCGCCGGCTTCTGTCCAGGCCATGGCGGGCTTGGAGAACGCGTTGCCTCTAGTAGCAGCCGATGTTCATCGGGCTCGGGGATTTTTGAGGGGTCGACTACAGCTGCTTTTGCATTCTCTCCCCAAGAACCCAATTCAGCGGTGTATAGACATAGTTGAGGCTACTTGGGCAGAGACAGACAATCGTCATGGCATTTCCCGGGGTCGACCTGCGTACTGGATGGATGTGATGATGCAGAATAAGTGGGAGACTTTTATGGCATGATCATCGGCGCCGGACCTGATGCCAAATAATTAGCAGCAGTTATTTTCACATGGGAGACGAGAAATGCTTCAATTGACAGATGTATCGACCGCGTAATCTAACTGTAATCGGCACAAAATGCAACAGAAGCAAACAATGTGATTATCATGCCAGAGTTGTTTCTGCAATGTAGGTACGTACGTATGCTAGCCCAGGACAGAGGGCGACTAGCCTGAAATATCCTCTTTTAGTAGGTCGTTACGACTGTGCTCCGCTAAACGAGTCGCCTGGTCCGACTCACATGATTAATGACGACGTTGGGTAAAGAACAAACTCGATTACAGCCATAAATAAGTCTCTTGTTAATTCAGGGAAGAGAGTAGAGACGTACCTAAGCGAAATTGATGAGCCATAATGAGAATCAACTATCTACTCCCAGTTCTTCCCCTCGCTGGGCTAACTCTTAGCTGCAGTCACCATCACGACGACAAGAAATGGACCGCGGAAGAGTTGGCCGAACTGGAGGCAAAATGGGGTTTCGATGTAAGTGCTCTCTCTCTTCAGATTCCTCACATTCCTCGCACCAGCATTGGCTGACAACCAGACAGTGGGCATTTGGCGGCATTGGCACATTCGCGCACCTGAATCATGTTAAATGCCTTACAGAGCCAACCGAACCTTACGATATCGCTATTGTTGGCGCTCCATTTGATACCGCTGTAACATACCGGCCCGGTGCACGATTCGGTCCAAGAAGTATTCGTCACGCGTCAGGTCGTCAGCACTCCCTCCGCGGCTACAATCCTCGAGCGAATATCAATCCATATCAAAACTGGGCCAAGATCGTGGATTGCGGAGATATCCCTATAACACCTATTGACAATGCTATTGCCCAGAATCAGATGACACAGGCTCTTGAGCAATTGGGACAGCGCAAAACTGTATCGTCTTTATCCTCGAAGCCCATGCTGTTCACACTCGGTGGCGATCATAGCTTGACCTTGCCTGCCCTTCGAGCATTGAAGAAGGTCTACGGAGATCGCGAGATCCAAGTCCTTCATTTCGATGGTATGTAAGCCCGCCCAAATCTGCATTTTTCTTGCTGACACGTACCTGCAGCCCATCTTGACACGTGGAACCCTCGCGCATATCCCTCTTACTGGGGAACGACACCTTTCAATCATGGTTCCATGTTCTGGTTGGCCAACCAGGAAGGACTGCTCTCCAACTCGTCATCTCATCCTTCAGTCCATGCAGGCTTGAGAACACCACTCACAGGCATCCAAGACAACGAAGACGACACTGCGCAGAACTGGATTCGTTTCTCAGCTGACGATATCGACAAAATTGGCACACAAGGTATAATCGATGGCATAATGAAGATTCTAGGCACCGAAAATTTGGTATACCTGTCGGTGGATATTGATGTCCTTGACCCAGCCTTTGCACCAGGAACAGGCACGCCTGAGCCTGGAGGCTGGTCCACCAGAGAGTTTATAAGCATTCTTAGAGGGATTGAAGGACTGAACCTGGTCGGTGCTGATGTTGTGGAGGTTTCGCCTGTGTATCAAGGGGCAGGTGAAGAGACGACCTTTGCCGCTGCACAGGTCGTTTATGAGATTCTGACGTCTATGGTCAAGAGAGGGTTACAGGATCTAGGAAGATCGGACAAGTCTAGTAAAGATGAGCTATAGTTGAGCTTACTTGACTCTCGTCGTCATTACGAAGAAGATATTACACAAAGACCCATGGCCAGCTAGCAGGATATTTGATACTCTAGCCATGGGCAAGACCCTACTTTGTTACGTAGCTAAGGGGAAAGAATTAAGCAAACCTTACTGATCCGAGCAAGTATTGTCACCTGTTAAGTGTAAATGTCTAGAATCGCCGTGATATTCCCCATCGCTGAAATAATCGGCTCCATGAAATTATACAGAAATGGCTGGTTAGAAGATATCGCAGGGTAGGCATGTTCTTCAGACGTGAATGTAATTATTATTAGCTACAGGCACGATCTCCAACGCCTCAACAGACAGCTGCGTTGAACGATAACAACATTAGAACAAACTTGTAGCCGCTTATCATGTTCACTCCAAGCACGCTCAGTGCAATGGGAAGCGATGGCTGTGGTCGCCACCTCGTGAGCCAAAACATTTGTAAGGCGTGATTGTCGCGAGAATTACCCTTTCAAGCTATCCTAGGCGGTCCCGCATTTACAGTAGCGTAAGCGGTAGAAAGCTCGCTTCTTTGACACCCCTGTAGAGCATGTTGAAAGTCTTACTCCATTTGGCAAGGCGAAGCTAGTCTACCACATAATACGCCGCAAGGTAACAAAAGCACTCCAGTGCTAGCCAGCTAGTAAAGGTATGAACGATCCGCCGGCCAATATTCCACTAGTACAGACTCGGTAATTTTAGAATGGTTCAGGTCCAAGTGATCCGAACGAATGCTAAGCTAATCGCTTCGGGCTCCCACTTTTAGCTCAAGAGATAGCAGACACGAGTGAGACTGACCAGCCAAGCGCCCTTTCTACTTGGCATGACAGATATACCTTGAACCAGCACAAACGACCGTGTCTGTGGCAAGGAGCTCGCATCGGCCAAACAAACGCTTATCACATTGGATAGCCTCACGCGTCCCCTCAATCTTCCACGGTTGGGACCCAGCACAGAACAGCTACAATGGATCTTGGACTAGGTCTTCAAGGCGATGTGGTGGTGGTGACGGGCGCAGGTGGGCAGATAGGCCAGGTCATCGCCGAAGCATTCTTGAATGCTGGCTGCTTTGTTGGCGGCTTTGATATTGATAAATCCAAGTTTGTCAAGCAGCACCAGAACCTCTTCTGGGTTGCGGTCGATACCACCGACGAGACGGGCATGATCGCCGCATGGAAGAGCGTTGAGGAATGGGCTCATTCGACCCCTACGCTTTGTGTCTGCGCAGCCGCAGTTGATCTCAGCTTCATTAAACATCACTCGTCTATTATAAATATGCCGACTAGCCAATTTCGCAGAACTCTCGATGTGGTACATTCACTCTGACTCTTTCTCTAATAGGAGGGTTTCTAATCTCGAACAGAACACAACGGGGACTTTCATAACGGCAAAACTATGGCTTCAACATGTGGAGAAGATGGTTAAAGGAAGAGGAACGAAAGCAAACGGCGTGAGAGACTCATGTTCGTCGACTGCGATATCACCAGATAACAAAGAAAAGAACATCTCATTGATCATCATCGGTTCAGAGGCTGGAGACTTTGGAGTCGCCGGCAACCCAGACTATGCAGCAAGCAAATCTGCAGTTCAATTCGGTCTCGTCCTATCCCTAGCCCCAGATGCTGCTCGCATCCATCCATCAGCTAGAGTCAACTCCATCTCCCCTGGAGCCGTCGATACTAAAAGATTCTGTGCAGAATGCACCGAGGACGAGTCTGGTACACTTAGGTGGATCGAGTCCGAGTCAACGGTTGCTCAGAAGAAGGCGGTGGATACAGAGGGTATTGCGAGAATGTGTCTGGTGCTGGCGAGTGAGAGGTGGTCTCCTTCGGTTACTGGCCAGAATGTGAGACTCAATGGCGGGAAGAGTGGGAGGCTTTTCTGGAACCAGAACGGTGACGCCTTGTGGTGATGGCTAATAGACAGACATGTATTCGCATGAAAATATTTGCATAGTGGCAGTTGGCGAGAACTGCAAGGAACGAGAAACTATTGTAGTCACTCTTTCAAACTCAACAGAGTATCTTGAAAATCTTAGCAAGTGTCTCCTGATGGGACTTCTATCTTGACAACACCCCGTTACTCAAACCAATAGGCCTTTGCAACGAGCACCAATAGCTATACGAGTGGCAAGCATCAAATCTCACCAGCTTGGGCTCTACTACCCCTTATCTACCCAAGTCTGGCAGGGTGTGGCGAAGCTATCAGAGTGTCGCGACTTGACGCCACCAAAGCAAGGCTACATGCGGGATGAACAGCTACGTAAAGTCCTGATTGACGGATTGGACGCGAGTCAGGCGGGTCAAGAAAGTCGCGCACGGTCAGTGAGCAAACAAGATAGCATGTTAATTCCAAGGTCACGTTACTACCTATGGGGTAGCCGCCCTTGTCTTCCAAGCCTTTGCTACATCTGCCATACAGTCAAAGGTGATTTCCCCTTCACTGGCACTACCCGCCTTTGCTTTGAGCTTGAAGATGAACCTTTCAATCATGCCAATAACATGAGTCCTCCCAGCGCACTCAGGATGCAGGATGAGTGGGAAGATAGATCCGTATCCAGCGCTAGGGCCTTCATGTACAAAGCTTTCGTTCTCCCATAGCCATTCAAAACGATCCAGCCACATCTTCTCTATGACATCCGTACTCACGTAGCCTTGGGTTGTTGCCGAGTGTGGGTAGTAGCATAGGGGGGTAGCATCTTCAGTGTACCAGCTACCGGGAATCTCTACCAGAGACGTTTCCGCCTCCTGCGATCCGGGCTCAGGTTGCTCTGTAAATGTCATTGGCTTCATCCATGTGCTAGCAGGTTGATTGTAGTCTGGAATTGCCGGGTTTCCTTCGGCAAATGTCTTGGGGAGAAAGTAAGGCAGGCTGTCGTGGGAATTGAGGCTGGCGTCGTAGAGAAATCCGTGTTCTTCCAGGAGGCGGACTGTTGACTCCCTTACCTCGTACAGGGGAGCTCGGTACCCTACAGGTCTCTTACCCTGGCAAAGGGAAGTGGCTAGTTCGATGCATTTCATAAGGACGTCTCTTTCCTGTTGCTCAGACAAGGAGTATGCGCTTTCATGGCTGTACCCATGAAGGCCAATCTCTGCGCCGCTCGCAACAATGGCCTGGGTCTGTCGGGGGTAGCTTTCCATCGAGTGGCCTGGAATGAACCAAGAAACATGTTGCGAAATGCCGTGCTTGCTGAACACCCTCAATAACCTATTGACGCCGACGTTGCCACCAAAGTGGGCAGCTGAGTAGTCGGCGAGTTTATTCTCTGGCACATGGCCCGTTCCTATCAGCCCCGAGACCGCGTCAAAGTCAACAGAGAGACAAATCCTCAACCTGCGGCGCTTTGCAGGAAGATTGGTTTCGCTTGGCAAGGTCACTCTATCAGTCAAGGCATCGTTGGTCGCCTTGGCTTGAAGCCCATCCTGCGTCTCTCTCCATAGTAAACGACCCTCCTGGCCTCCATCGACTGATATACACTGGCCTGTGATATGGCCTGCAGCTCTATGAGATGCCAGAAACGCCATACAACGAGCCGCATCACTTGGCTCAGCAATCTTGCGGAGAGAGACTGTTGCTTCTGCCTCTGCCCATCTCTCCGTTGGGTCATCTAGTCGGTCCCCTATCAATGGAGTGTTGATCCATCCAGGCGCAACAGCGTTGATACGACCTTTTGAGTTGAGCTTCACGATCTCGTTCTTGACGGTTTTCACAAGTCCATATTGAAGACCTGCCTTGCCCGATGCATATTCAGCGTGACCAGCCTGACCAAAGACGCCTGTTTCGGAGCCAGTGAGTACAATAGCGACATTGTCTAGCTCCTGGCCCGATGTGTCTTGAGCTTGCTTAACCGAGCGAAGAAAGTGTTTGATGGTCAGGAAAGTTCCTCGGACATTGACAGAGTAGACTGCATCCCATCTCTCTGTGTCAATATCCCAGATCGCTGGATGACTACTCTCGTCTGTGATGCCAGCGTTCGCAATGAGAATCTGGACTGGGCCGAACTTGGTGCTGGCTTCTACAAAAGCCTGCGCAATGGACGATTCGTCTCTCAAATCGCCCAAAACGTGCTGAAGTCTCGTCTTCTGCTCCTCTGAGATTGATATCGCCTCGACGTTCAACGGGTTCCTATCAAAAGAGGTGACCCGGCACCCGTTGGCTGGTCGCATAAATATTAGCCAGAGTGAATGAACCTGGGGCACGCTGATTCACGACTAACCCAGAAATTCGTTGACGACAGCTCCACCGACCCCCCCAGAGGCGCCCGTCACAAACACATGGCAGCCCTCTAGGCCGAGAAATGATGGGGATGAGGCCTGGAGAGACATAACAAGGCGTGCGTGGTATTGCTGATGAGAGAACAGTTGATTGGGCTTTCAAGTGACTGACCAAGTCTCCCTAAATACAGTACCTGAACCACCGTAGAAATGCCAGAGAGGGGGATGCGCCTTTGCTTTGAGAGAGGGATATATCAGATTAGCTATGTCAGGTGTTCTCTACATCCACTGCCATTTCTCGCTGGAATACGATAAGTTTAGAAGCTCGTAGCCTAATGAGGAAAGACGGGGCGGCTAAGATCTACCCTCGGGGTTGTTGTATCAATCAACGACTTCCCCGCGTCGGCCGGATATCAGGCGTCTTTCCCCCCCTGAAGTGTTGATAACAGATAAGGCCTATCCTATACTAGTAATTCCTGGCTAGATTTAGCTTCAGAATCGTGACAATATACGGAGTAGAGATTTGGGACCTCGAGTCTGCTTTTGTATACTCTGAGCTTGCTTATCTTTGTTATTGTACCCCTACCTTGTCATTCCGAGGGTCTTAAATGGGCTTGGTGATAATGTCATAGATAAGGCTACTATTCTTTTTAAATAGCCCTCTACCATCCCTTAAGATGTTTAGAACTGAAATCTACCCATATCATGAAGTTTTAACTTATTGGTCCTCGTCGAATATTTTTAATAAACATCATTATTACAATGGAAGAAAACAAGTCTCTCGCAACGAAGGACGAAGACAGCGTGCCTGTTTCCGAGAGCAATGATTACTGCTCCGTCGATGCAGAGAATTCTCAGGAGGTGCCTGTAAACTTTGGTCTACTCTCTCTAACAGGTCTAGGCATTATCATTGGAGTTGTTTGGCCTGCTTCTGGCGGTTCAATTCAAGTTGCAATCTTCAATGGCGGATGTCCAGGTACGTTGCACATTACCAAAGTGATAGACCCAAAGTATCTGATTCGAATACAGGTGTTCTATACGAGTTCATCGTCGTATCCTTCTTCTACTTCTTCGTCGCCGCATCCCTCGCCGAGCTTGCCAGCGCCATGCCCTCCAGCGCGGGCGTATACTACTGGGCTTCCGTTACCCCTGGGAGACGAGCGGGTCGGGTCATTGGCTTTTTTGCTGGCTGGTGGAACTACCTGGCCTGGATCTGCGGTGCTGCAAGTATGGCCGCAATATGGAGCAACAGCATTCTCCAGATCTATGCATTGAAACATCCCGACTACACTGTGAAGGAAATTCACGTCTTTGTGGTATATGTTATTTCAACATGGCTCGCCTGCTTCTCAGTCTGTTACGCTGGCCGAGCAATGCCTCTTCTCAACCAATTCGGCATCTACTGGCTCCTGATCGGCCTGATCATCACCATCGCGGTTCTTGCAGTTGTACCTACCGGAAGCGACGGAAGCGGTCATGTGACTTCGTCTTTTGTATGGCTTGAGTGGCAAGCCGACCTCGGATACCCTAATATTATAGTATTCCTCGGCGGCATGTTGAACGGTGCTTACAGTGTTGGCTGTCCTGCAGCCGTAAGCCATTTGGCTGAGGAAATACCGCGTCCAGAGAGAAATGTGCCTATTGCAATAGGCCTTCAGGTTACCACGGGCTTCATCACGGGCTTCTCGTATCTCATTTCTCTTATGTATTCCATTCACAGCTACGACAGGATCTTCGTGAGCCAATTCCCGCTTGCCGAGGTTTACCTTCAAGCCACGGGATCAGCTGATGGGACGATCTGCCTCCTGGTTCTTATGCAGATATGCATCGGGCTAAGCATCATCGGCCTTTACATCACGAGTGGACGGACCTTGTGGGCATTGAGCCGTGACGGTGCAGTACCATGGCCATCGGTCTTTTCAAACTTCAGCTTCAAATTCGATGCACCTATCAATGCAACTCTGGCCTCGGCGCTGCTCGCCACCTTGATGGGATGCATTTATGTGGGAAGCAAAACTGCATTTAACGCCATCATTGGTTCTTTCGTACTTATGTCTTCATCGGCATACATCGCAGCGATCCTACCTCACCTTCTCACGGGACGAAGAAATGTCGTTTACGGACCGATACGGCTGGGCAAAAAGCTGGGTTTTGTGGTTAACGCGATCGCGAGCACGTATATGGTAATAGCGTTTGTTATCTACTGCTTGCCATTTTCCTTGCCTGTAGATGCCCAGAATATGAACTATGCCTGTCTAGTTTGGGGTGGCTCGACCTTGCTGCTAGGTATCTACTGGCTGTGGAAGGGGAGACACGGGTATACAGCACCTATTAAGGAGATAAATAATTAATTTTGAGGTGTAAGGATATTAAAATTAAAATCCATAATTGGAAATTCTTGTTCAAAGTATAGACCTTGCCTAACCCCGATTGACACAGTTGTACAACTCGACGGTAGTTGGTTTGCAGCCTGGAGCGCGTTTTTGAGAGTGTTAGTTTGAGTTGATAGACCTGACAGCTGATGCTTGCATCGGGCGCCTTACCTCGTACAACTCGAGGGCACCTCTTATACAACCCATATCGGTTGGGCTTTGGCCATCGGAGGATGAGATCTATGCCCAAAAGACCTGTGGAATTTCTTAGTGGCTCGCGTTGCAGAAGGCTGTACTATGTTGACCGATAGAAAGGCCTTAATATGATTTTGGCTGAACTAAATCCGCCGAGGTTCGAACCATTTAAGTTTCCTGGAATATCGCTATTTATTATAACTGTCACAATTGGCAATGATATGAGGATCTCTGCTTCCATTGCCTTGTCTATGAGCGAGCTGGTGAGCAATGGCTCACTTCCTCTTTACCAAGATCAGGGCAACAGCCATCTTGGCTGCCAATGTTGATAGACCAAGTGGCTCCCCACTCTCACTCTCTTCCATGACCTCGCGAACCTTCTTCATCAGGATCCGGACATGATCTTCCTCAGTTCCAATGAGGTCAGGGTTCTCTTTCTGCCAGCGATTGACTGAACCAAAAGTTCCCACCAATTTCTCTAGCCTCTGGATTTGCTTGTCTAAGGACCCTTCGTCTCGTCCTTGGCTGGTTGTCTTCTTTCCTGCATCAGGAATAAAGCCATCTTCAGCGGTGAGTACGTGGCGAGTAGACGCTGGGTGATCATAAAACGCAGAGGTATTGGGATCATCCCAAGGCATGGGCAGATCGACATAACCGCTTTGGGTGAGATGGGTACCCGCAGTTGAGTAAGGGGCAAGAGAGTCCAGAAAATCATTAAAGATGGACTGCAGTTTGGTGTCGTTGTTGAATGAGTCTAGGGGATGTGTGTCAACATAATGGCCCCGTAAAAAGGTTTCACATACCCGATTGTCTGAAAACTGTCCATATCGCGACAGTTCCTCCTGGCTTCAACACTTTGGCTGCTGCTGCCCAGAATCTCGGCATGTCGAACCAGTGGGCCTGGAGACTGTCAGTAAAAGGCCTTTGATTCAGGAAACGTTTACATACAGCAGTCGCAGCCGATATCATGTCGATAGAGGAATGCTGAATGTCATCAATCTTGTCAATGTCCTCAGCAGTGCTCAACTTGTATACAATTGGAGCGCCAGTGCGAGTCTTTCCACCAAGACTAGTAGCTGTTTTGATCATACTCTCTCCCGCGTCAACGCCATATGCAACATCGAAGTGTGGGGCAAGCTTTTGAGTCGCGGTCCCTGGTCCACAACCGACATCCAATACACATACAGTTTTGCCATTGGTAGATCTGTGGTAGTTGAGAATGGAGTCAACAAGAGCGTCGGTATAGCCCAGTCGTCCCGCAGCGTAGTCAGATGCTTGCTCAGTAGTGTAGTGTCGAAAGGTGATATCTCGTGGGTTTCCTTCTGATAACAACTCTGACGCCATGGTTGATAGTGCTATCTGACCTGTATGCTTTTATGTGAAGACCTATCGTCGCGGAACTTTCATCGAGGCGGGGGAAGATTTATAAACCTCTCGTGTTCGGATATCGGGACACATGGTAAGCACCGGTTCCGAGGAGATGACGTAGCCCCAAAAAGTGACGCTGCTTTCAACGACATGTCGTTAACTCATTCTGGTCGTTTCAATTATGCATGTTAATAGTAAAAGCTTGGGTGAGCAGTTGCGCCGTCAGATCACTAGTTATTAATAACTCGCTCGCATAGTTGTGATTGGGGCTTATCGAAATGCCTGGGCATGCGCAGTACGTGACAATCACCACGCTTCATCACTACATCGCCTGGAGCTTATAACGAGTCGATTCTCCGCGATGTCAGGAGCATAGCAGTTATCATGGGCATGGTATACGAAAATAGTACATAGTATAAAAATAATGGGCAAGGTTGATATTGCTACTGCCGCTAATAACTAAGCTACTGTGCCGCTAGTTAACGCTATTCAATTCTGTAACCAAATGTCGCTACAATCATCAATAGTCTCAAGCCATTTTCAGCTTCAAGACCAAAAAGAAATTAATTTCTCTCAGGAGACTGCACCGCCAAAAATAACAAGCATCTCATAAGAAGTCCATTTCCCAGTTCCGCTTTTGTCACTGGTTTTCTTCAGCTTCCTCCCTACCATTGTCAACTTTTTGACGTCCGATCTTTACTTCACATTCGCTTTGTTTTCCGACCTTCATCATGGTCACCATTCGCTCGCTTTTTATCCTTTCCGCAGCCGTTGGCATTGCGTCTGCTGGAAAATGCAAGCCCGAAAGCCGGTCGAGCTCAATCGTGTCGGTGCCCAGCAGCACTGTTTCCATCAGCGACACCGCCGAAACCACTACAACCGAGGCGGCGGCGAGCACGACCTCAGCGGCACCGGTCAACAACTGTCCTTCCGAAACCGGCCAGTGCATCAACGGAGCTCTTATCCAATGCGATGTTGCTCTGGGTGATCTGAGCATTGCCGGTATCTCTAATGATATCATCGAGTGCTCTCAGTTCTGCGCGGGTGACGATAATTGCCGTGGCTTTTCCCGTAGACGAGACACTGGTGCGTGCCTCCTGGCTTTCGTTGATCCTGACGACGTCACCCAGTCTGCCCGAGAGGGATGGGATAGTGGTATCATGAATACTTGCTTCAACTAGATACGACAGGGGCAAGGATTGAGGAATTGATTTGGGCGTGTCAGGTGCACAGCTTGTTGCTGCTAGTTGTGGCGAAATTGTTGGCTTCCTTGAGGGCTGAATGCAATCTAGGACATAATTGTAATCTTCTTGAACATTATTATTCTTATATGACTGTCTGGTTAAAATCTAAACATCTTGACATATTATTAACTCTCTCACCCTTTCTTACTGATGTCAGTGGAGAACCCGGTTTTTTGGAAGTGCTATCTGGAAACGTCCTTCTACTAGGCTCAGATGACGTGAGAACAGCTATAGGCCTTGAGTCGGGTGCGCCCCGAAAGTTTTTATTTCTACCGTGCTGGATCGGAGAATACACTAGCGACCGGTCCCAAAAGACGGCAAATTGCTTACTCCGACGGAGCACTATACGCAATCGACTTCCTCTAATCCGTCCGATAAGTTACACCACATATCGTGGCGTTGCACTCCTGATTTTCACGCCTAAACAGTTCAATTTATAATGATAGTTGTCTATGTTTGTAAGGTGGACCTAACTCTTCAATTCTGCCACCAATTCTCAGACCTTCCGAATGCTCATGGTCATACGCTCATAATTAGCAGGTGTATCGCTGCTTCCAATCTGCCAGCTGTGCCCAAACGATCGCACACCGACAGAATTCAAGCTCCAAGCACCTGTAGCAGCTACACACGTCGCAGGCATATTAGGAAACCCAGTCGACACACAAGAAATGGCCGGAACCGAACACTGGATCTCAGAGCTACCAGACAACTCGCAAGTCAAGAAAGCCGTAGGGGAGTCTCGCTATGGCAAGTCACAACAGTCGCGGGCCTATCGAGTTCCTCGTTCGTCGTACCATAGTATCCGCAGAGGAACCAGCCCAGATCGTTAACGAGTCTGCCTTGAGAATCGATGGAGTATGGTCGAGCGGAGGGGCTGTCGTCGTCGGTGGCGGGGTCGAATACGACGACGGCGTTGTCGCGGCTGTAACTTTGGAGATTTCTGCCTGCGAGGGCGTTTGAGCCAGAAGCAAACATTGTGAATGTGGGGATAGCTGCGGCTGAAGTGGCGAGGTCGGTGGTGGTTGGCTCAGCGGTTGTAGTCTCAGTGGTGAAGTCTGTGGCGACTGAGGTTGCAGAAGTCTCAATGGTGATGGACGAATCGGATGATTCAGCGGAAGACGCAGATGTCTCGGCAGATGTAACAGATGTCCTGGTAGAAGACTCAACTACCGCGGAGGAAGTGGCTGATACATCTTCAGTGGTCGATGCAGCAGAAGTGACCAATGAAGTCTCGGTGGCAGCACCTGAGGTTGCAGCAGAAGTTGTTATGGCTGAAACTAATCTTATTTCAGCACTCAATCAAATTGATACCGTCATCAATAATACTCGCGAAGCTTGCATTGGCTTGCAACAGCAAACCCAATAGCCAACAGACCGAACGCCAGTCGCAAATGAATGACAGATCGCATTGCAGCAGTTAAAGAGTGACTCAAGTGAATGCAAGCGAAAGAACGGGGAACGCAAAGACCCATGGGTCTCCTAAATGCTTTTATTATTGCAGTCTCAGCAATTTGAAGGGGTCTACAAAAATATCATCAGGCTAACAGACGCCACAATCGAAAGTGATGTTTTTAGTGCACGATTAGCCCTAAGTTGACAGTTCAGCTAGACGGATTCAGCATACAAATCCCCTGGGCGTTGAGAATACGGGTATTTGATTGGCTTCAATAGTAGCGTCTGTTGTAATTTCCCTGTTTTAACAGAAGAGAGCTTAGTGATGTGAACTTCCCTACAAGTTTCTATACTGGCGGGTGCCATTCAATGGTTACCAGTCGATGATGCCTTCATTGACGTCTTCTATCAGTCATGAGGCCATAGCCCTCACGATAGTACTCAATGGGGCTGAAACATTAAACATATCGCCGTCCTAGAAGCTCACTCATTGACACGGGTATATAATGCCCGGCACTGGTCCAATGTCAATACAGGTAGCTCAATTAACTCTGCTCCGGAATCTAACTCAGATTACTCATCGTTAATCACGATGCATATCCCAACCCTACTTTTTTACATCCTGGAATTAGCTTCCATTGCATCAGCGTTTCCCATCCGAATCTCAAACGCAAACAAGCTATTTCCTCGCAATTTGATACGAAAACTAGATGGAAATGCCGATGAAGACAGTCTGCGGTACCAGCCAGCCCTCGACTTTGACAAGGACAGCTGCTACCACACTGCAGCTATCGATATCGATGGAAAAGTAAACGAGGGTCTCCCCAGATTTGGAAGTGTAAAACGCGACTGCCGTGATAAACTTCGTCTCGACAACGCAAATGTCTACACAAGGAAACGCTGCAACAACGGCTGGTGCGCATACATGTAAGTCACAGCCTTTTCACCACCGCGAGCTTATGCTGATCGGATCAAGGTACGAGTACTACTTCGAGACAAATAGAACGGGTTTTCCATGGAGCGGCCACGTACACGATTGGGAAAACGTAGTGGTCTTTGTCAAAAACAACACCATCCAACGCGTCGCAGTCTCAGCAAACGGAAGATACCATTCCACGAGCAAGCCCCTACTGCAAGATGGCCATCCTTTGATCGTGTACCACGAGCATTTTTTACGAGCTCAGTCTCTTCGATTCGCGAAGGATAAAGACCTTGAAAAGGTTAAGAATCATTATGGGAAGTGGGTTATTGCTGATTTGGTCGGCTGGGATGGGTATCCTAGCAAGCAGCTTAAGGAGAAGCTGTTGAATCATAAGTTTGGAAAGGCGAATTTTCATTTGAGGGATGGGCAGTTTGAGTGGAGTTTGGAGAAGGCATCAGGGGATGGTGTTCCGGGGTTTATTTGTTCGAAGGAGGGAGGGAAGGAGTATAAAGAAAATGATAAGGACAAGGATAAAGACGAATAGTTTGTTTGTTGCTATTTATGCTACATGTTAGTAGTTTGTGATGGCTTATGATTACCCTACATTCACAGGGTTATGGAGTTGACTTTATGGCAAAAGAAAGACACTAATTCTGAATGGTTGATGAATGTGTAATTGAGTGAAACTTGGACAAATCCCAAGACTTACTCATTTATGACCGCTCTAACCTTTCTTTCTTTCTTTCTTTTTTCTTTTTTCTTTTTAGGATTACACTTTAACTGATTCGCCTCGTTTTCTATGTTTGCATTTTCCAGAAGGTGGTATGCTAACAGACATCAATGAAGACACAACTGATATCTCTCACAGAAAGCTTGCCCCAATCATCTCTTGTATTTGCCACTCCCATCGATGTGATGATTTATGGCGAGACTCAATTAAACAGACCACTTCAAGTCTTGGCTGATCACGATTTCATGTTCATCGGTTCTCGCCGAGTCTCCCCCGCATCCCCACGCCACTCATCATTCGTGGAAACATAACCTTGTCCAATCTTAAGACCAACCTAATCCCCATCTGGTAATCCGATCATCCCATCACGTTAGGCTTATAAGTGACTTTGTGACTTCGCATTACTATCTCTGGAAACACGTACAGTGACAATAATGAGGGGAAGGTAGTCTTTTGCGTCACGTTCTGTATCAGCTGAGGATGTTATAAAAGAACGTTCCTCCTCAATACATAACCCCTCTCTTCTGCTGATCACAACTCATGATATTGTTGGGTACTTGATTATCAACTTCCGCCATGTCAATGAAAGCAGTACGTTTCCACGGGCAACAAGATGTCCGACTAGAAGACATACCCCTCCCCTCCCTTGATTCAAACTCTGTCCGCATCGCCCCTAAATTCTGCGGTATCTGCGGTACAGACGTGCACGAATATCTCGGTGGCAACAATCTCATTCCCAAGCCCGGCGCCCCGCACGGCATCACTGGGGAAACATCGCCCCTCACTCTGGGTCACGAGTTCAGTGGCATTGTTGAAGAAGTCGGGAGTGAAGTTACTCGCCTTCAAAAAGGAGATCGTGTTTGCGTTCAGCCGATTATTTACGATAATGAATGCCGTTCATGCAAGCGCGGTCTTGTCAATTGTTGTGATAAGAATGGGTTCATTGGGCTGAGTGGTTGGGGAGGGGGCCTTTGCGAAACTACGGTTGTTCCGCAGGATGCCGTGAAGAAGTTACCTGATAATGTTTCTCTTGAGGTTGGAGCACTTGTTGAGCCGCTTGCTGTTGGATGGCATGCTATCAAGATATCGCCGTATCAAGAAGGTGATTCTGCATTCGTCGTTGGTGGTGGACCAATTGGGCTGGCTGTTGTGCAAGCACTGATTGGCAGAGAGTGCAAAAACATTATCTTGAGTGAGGTCAGCTCCAAGCGACGAGAGTTTGCAAAGAAGTTTGGCGCTCATCATGTCTTTGACCCCACTAAAGACGATATCGTCGCGGAAGTCAAGAAATTGACAGGAGGCTTGGGCGCAGACGTCGGTTTTGACGCAGCTGGATCTCAGCATGCGATTGATGCAGCTTTCGATTGCCTCAAGGCTAGAGCTGTGCTCGTAAACATCGCTGTTTGGGAAAAGAGGGCCCAACTGAACATGAATCAGATCGTGTTCCGTGAGCGATCATACGTTGGATGGTAAGTTCTTTCTCTGATCATTGACGCGATTCTAACTCAGTTCAGCGCCACATATGCTCTTGGTGACTTTGAGGAGGTCATCGAGGCGCTATCGACTGGAAAAATTACGCCTCAAGGGATGATTACGAAGGTTATCAAGATGGATAAGGTTGTTGAGGAGGGGTTCCAAACACTTATCAATGATAAGGATAATCATGTTAAAATTTTGGTTGATGTCAGTGCTGGTGTGTGAAGAACGGAGATAGATGGTTGTTTAAGTATGTAGAGTAGTTGGTGAGGAGTTGAGTCTGAATTCTGATACACGTTCTGTCTTAGCCCCAACTGAGCCTGTCCATCATTCCACCATACAGGTCTATTCCGAGATCTCCAAGCATCCAATCCATGTACTCATCCGGACTCGCCATGCTAGACGTATATTCATTCGGGGCATCCTGATTGACTCCTGCACCTGGAGTTGAAGTAGTATCTGTTAATACCGGTCCAGACCTTCCAGCAAGACAAAAACCCGGATCCAGCTGTTGCATCTCCCGTACATAACGAGCCTTGACCATAAGTCTTTGAATCGGCCTCCACAGATTGCCCCTCTTACCACTCTCGTTCATGTTCCATCGGTTATGAACCGTGTTGACGAACTCCCATGCTCGATCGCATTCTGATGAAGCTGGGCGGGAGCAGATTTCGGACAACACGAAGATAACTGCATGCCACTGGATGTGAGTCTTGGAGTGCCACGTCCACTTAGAGATACTGCTGTTTGTCAGGATAATAGTAGAGAGTTCAAGAATCTTCATTGAAGTTTCAAACAAGCGATCTCGAGCTGGTTCGCTCATTGCTGAACCGCAATCTTGCTTCTGCTTGCTGGGATAGTGCACAACAAGCCAGGTCCGTGCAATAATTAGGCGCGCGACCGTGGACGTGAACAGCATGAAGGGCGCTGAGTCATCGCAATAGCGTAGATACCGCTCTTCCAATCGATCCAATCGATCTTGAACTACTGCTTCACGAACCTCTAGCGTTGCACCAGTTGTAGAGTTTGGAGTTGGAGACGCATATCCTACTTTCCAACCAGCTCTCATCACCTCGCAACGGATTAGACAAAAGGTCATCTCAGTATGCACTTCATGCTGTGTAGGAGGTTCAGTCATCTGGGGGGTAATATCCCGGTCATTGATGTTCAATGGCAGCTTCGTGTCAAACAAGTCCCCGCGAACTATAGGTTCATAACCGTGAAACTCGGAGGAGCGCATGTCTAGTAGACATATATGCCACCAAAGCCTTCGACGTAGTTCAGTGTCAAGTGGCTTGAGACCAAAGGTCGTTCCGTCCCGATGTAGACCCATGGCTTGGGCGATGTGAAAAATGAGCGAAGTCAAGGACCATGTCGTTCTAGAATCATCCTCGTTACGCAAGCCAGATAAGAACAGTACAGCTGCTTGGAGTAGGATGAGACTTTGCGTGTTCAATAAGTTGGCGCGGGCCATGGCTTGCTCTACTGCAAAGCGGAACTTGTCAAGCGAGCTGGAGCGTGTTCCCCCCAGCACGGATAGGCACTGATCTTCGTCCATGCTGATGATGGCAGAATAGTAGATAGCAAATAGTAAAGCCTCCGTGTTTCTATCCAGTGTGTCGAGTGAGACGATGGAATCCCAAAACCACTGCTCTGTAGTGGGCATATGGAAAATGTGGACCAGTGGGAGAACATTCTCGATGAAGAGATTCAAGAGGGTGACTGATAAGTGCATAGGTGGGTGATAGGGAAGAAAAGAATGACAGAGTGAACGATAGCCCAGGACCGATGCGCTTGTCCCAAGTTTCACTTCTGAAAGGGACGTGGATGCATTGGTGGGGAAGTTGTCTTCTTCTCCAGAAAGAGGATCATGCAACATGTCACGCAGTTCTTCGATCTGACAGGGAAACTAAGTTAGCAAGTGAGACATGTAAACTGTTAGTGTTGGAGTACTGACTTCATTCCCAAGATTGGCCCACAAGATGTTACTGACGTAGTAACTCTTACTGTCATCTATCATCAGACGACCGAGTTGCTGCTCGATAGAAGCATCTGGAGTGGCGTTATTTGGCCCCGAAGGATGGTTTCCAATGACATCCCTAGATAAACCGATCTCTCCTTCATGTGCATCACTGCCAGAAGGAAGAGTATTTGCTGTGGTATCGACTTGACTGGTAAGTTGCTTGATGACGTTTTCGAGTTTTTGTAGCCGGTCGACAAGACGCGTATCCAGCGTTCGAGTAGGTCTCTTAGCAGCTCTACCACGACCAGCGGGATATGAGCAATCGATATTGGCGCGGACGCAGTTGGAGCAGGACTTTTGGCGATCGCATTTGACTTTTCGCTGGCGGCAAAAGTCGCAGCTGCGTAGAGGAAGTGAATTAGCCGGAGTGGATGGTGTAGCGACTGGGGAGTCTGGAGCTTGTGTTGTTTCAGTCGATGTAAACGTATCCGAAACCTTCGGAGGGGATATTAGTGACATTGAAGAGTCCATGGAATTGTCCTTGGATTGTTGAGGGAATGAAAATGTAAAGGACGAGGTGATGAACCAACATGCCAGTACCGGTATCAATGACCCTAGTCGATCTTATCTTAGTGGCACACTAACGGAGATAACACGGGCCACGACGGAGACGGGTAAGCTTATGCGTCTCCGACTTACACTCACATATCAAAATTGGTCCAATCAGCTAGCAAAGGAACCTGTTGCTTCTTTCGGGCTTCAGAAGAAATATCGCGGTCCGGCGCCATCGGACTCGGCATGTAAATACCGATGAATGCGATTAACGAAGGGTCTGTTGGTCAGCTTGTACTCTGTACCCTTAGCCGTCGACTCGGCGATCCGGCCGCCGCATAACGCATTTGGAGACAACAGATTGCCGGTTCAGTCGGTGACCGAGAAGCAACGGAGGTGAAATAAAAGGCTGTAGAGAACCAGAGGTTTCTGAATACTTTCTGAGCCACAACGCATTTACTGCAAGATCAATTATAATCATGAGTGATCAAGTTACTATCACACCCGAAATGGCCTCCGACCGAGAAGACCAGAAACCTGAGCTTTGCGATCAATACCCAGACCATCTGGTAACTTTCGACGGCCCCGATGATCTTTACAACCCAATGAACTGGTCCTTTCGCAAGAAGTTTATCACCACCATTTCCTACGGTCTGACAACCTGCTGGATCACTTTGGCCTCCGCCATTTTCGCTGCAGCTATTGAGCCTGTTTCTGCCGAGTTCAACGTCAACACTGAGACATCCGCTGCAGCGACGAGTTTGCTTGTTTTCGGATTCGGTCTTGGCCCTTTAGTCTGGGGGCCGCTGAGTGAACTTTATGGTCGGAAGTGGCTTATCCTCATCGTGAGTTTGCACTGCATTGTTCAGATGCAATGACTAACCAAAACAGCCGTACTTCATCGCCGCCGTGTTCTCGTTCGGCACAGCCACCGCAAAAGATATCCAAACCGTTCTCATCACGCGTTTCTTCTCAGGCCTTTTCGGCAGTGCGCCTGTTACTATTACGGGAGGTGTCATGGCAGATATATGGGCCCCTCATCAACTTGGCAACGCCATCGTCGCTTATGGAGTCACTATTGTTGGAGGTCCAACATTGGGTCCAATAATAGGTGGAGCGTTGTATTCGAGTCATCTTGGTTGGCGCTGGACTGAGTATCTCACGGGTATTGTGATGATGGCTCAGCTTGCCGTTGATCTTTTGGTGATTGATGAAAGCTATGCACCCATTTTGTTGGCGAGGAAAGCCCACAAGCTGAGACTGCACACGCAAGATTGGGCGTTACATGCCAAGGTAGGCCAAACACTGCAATGGTCTTTCAGAGCTAACTGTGCAACAGCACGAAGAATGGGACGTGTCCTTCAAGGAGCTGTACCAGAAGCACTTCATCCGTCCTTTCCAAATGATGACAACACCCATCTGCTTTCTTATGTCACTATATGCCTCATTCGTTTATGGTGAGTCTCCCTGCAAGCTTTTAAGTCTACGACTCATACGATCCAGGAATCCTCTATGCAAACCTCGAAAGCTTCTCCATCGAGTACCAGAAAGTGCGCCAATGGGGACCAGTGGTTGGAACACTGCCATTTATCGCACTATTGATCGGCATCCTATGCGCAGCAGCGGTTAATATCTACAACAACAAATACTACCGCAGGAAGCTTATGGAGAATGGATACAGAGCTGTACCAGAAGCGAGACTACCTCCAATGATGCTTGGAGGCATTGTTTTTGCTGCGGGACAGTTCCTCTTTGCCTGTGAGTGACATAGGCTGCTGCGAGACTCCAGGACTAACCGTGCTAGGGACCTCATCGCCGAGCATCAACTACTGGCCATTTATCATTGGTATTGCGTTGACTGGTCTTGGCTTCACCACCATCTTCCAAGCTGCACTAGGGTACCTCATCGATACGTTCACTCGTTATAGCGCAAGTGCAGTTGCAGCCAATACCTTTATGCGGTCCATGTTCTCTGGCGCATTTCCTTTGTTCATCATCCCCATGTATCACAAGCTTGGAGTGGACTGGGGAACAACCGTTTTTGGTTGCATTGCTGCAGCTTTGGTCCCTGTTCCCTACCTATTCTTTGTTTGGGGGAAGAGGATCAGAGGGAAGGGGAAGTGGAGCAAGGATAGCGTTTAGCTGCAACATGGGTTTACCTTGTTATACGAGAATATCTAATCGGGAGAACTTTGGTGTAATCCATAAAAGATTCAACATTATGCACTACAGTTTGTTAGAAACCTTTTGATAACAACTTTGTTGATCATCGCTTTGGACATCAGTCTAGTTCAGTGTTCACATATAGTTGTTGTTCCTTCAAGCTTTGTTCACCACTCTGTCCGTGCTGTTCACGATTTTCCGCTGAATGGTCTGCTCCTGATGTTGAACATGGCATGAAATCAAGATATCTTGAGCAAATCTTTAATGAGCGCTATAAGTTACAATTGCATAAGAATCTGGACTTGGCCGCCAAGCGGAGCTTAGCAGAAGTACCACCAGCCAGCTCCAATACCGAGGGTTCCATCACTAACATTACCAGTTCGAACTTCGAATAGTTTCAACATAGCATCTTTATCGCCATAAACTCAACGATGAACGACCATACCAAGGCCCTTCACGAGGCAGAAATTCGAGATCGACTCCAAGCTCTAGACTATGAAGTTCATGCTCTCAAGTTGAACAGCGGACATTTAGCCCGCAGGTTTGGCTTAACCGACAACTCTGAATCTGATGCGAAGTCTTTCTTATCAGTCTCAGAGTCGTTAGAGGAGGGGGAAATCCTAGAGTTTCCTTATATCGAGTATTATCCTTTGTCCCGCAAACAGGCAGAGATACAACGACGAACCAAAGCTTTAAAGAATGGAATTCGTATCACGAAGTGGAATCTTGGGCTCCCGGACAACAGGTCCATCTCTGCCGACGATCTTGACTCAGTTTCTTCAGTGTTGATCGATACAGTTGAGCGCTCTGTCTCAAGTCGCGCGCCTGACCTCGATGTGATGATCAGTCCTGCTCCGACCGCAGATACTTACTGCTTGGCCCCTGAGTTTGAAGCATTGCTAGATGAGCTTCAAAACTCTTGGAAGATCATAAAGCGTACGAAGTTTTATTATATCAGTGCGGCTGCAGACCCGACGCGGCAAAGAGATAACGAAATCATCATAGCGCGTCATTTCAAACAGTACGAGGATCCCGATATATCTGGCACTGTCCGAGAACTCGACCCCAAGTTGCATGCTTGCAGAATCAGGGCCAATCCGCACCCCTATCTGTCAATCAAGCATTCCATTCTCACCGATCTTATTCTTGATGCTAACTATAACATAAGAAACAACGTCTGCAGTTTCTTTCTTCGCCGCGAATATAAGGAAAGATACAAATACAACTTCAACGAGCTCGAAGCTGATAACTTCCACGACTGGCACTGGCTGCCTCTCCTTAGGCAAGGGGACACTCTGGCCGGTGACATAGAGGTCCTTTGCATACGTGACCAAAAGGTGTGCGGTATGATTCACAACGTTAAAGATCCCATCTTTGAAGATCGCGCTGCACTGTGGCCCTCTATTGTTTTCGAGCGTCTGAAGCCTGACTTTTGTGAGCTTGAGGGAGCTGGTTTCCGCGTCTTGACATGGCGATTATGCAAGGTGGATTGGTTTGTGCCCTTATGGTTGGATCGACATGGCTTCTGGATTTCTGGCGTACCCGTCCATAAACAACGCTAGAGATGCCTCCTTTCCTTTCAACTTTTAATTGTAAGGATGCACTGCTCCATTTTTTCTGTTCCTCGACTTGGTTTGGACTTTAGACAAGTAACAATTTCAAATTCTATCGGATTTTCTTTGTATGCTCCTTCTTCACCATGAATTTTATATCCTTCTTGAGCAAATAGATATTGGTCAGAAAGTTCTAGAGATCAATCATTTGATATTTAATGACCTTATATTATGATTCCCTATAAAAATTGAGTTTATCCTTGATACCTTGCCTACTGTGAGGTCTGACCAGATGAGACAGTAATGCCGATGCTATGTCTGAAGGACATTCATATAAACATACATATGTAGTACATGCATAAGCTATCGACAATGTTCACAATACAAAAAGCAAAAAGATAATCGCTAGGATCAGTCCAAGTGTACTCTCCAAGTTAACACCGACGCACTAGCGCTAAAATAGGGTTCTACGGTTACGGCTTTTGTGGACTACACCGATGTCTCTTACATTCGTGATTCGCTTGAGACAAATAACATCGAAGTCGTTATCTCGTGTCTGAATGCCATCAGCAAGGAAGCTAGCCAAGCAGAGTTCAACTTAGCTCGAGCTTGTGACTCTTCCAGTACTCGCAGATTAATCACTAGTCAATGGTCCATCAAAACTCTTCAGGGGTGAGATAAGCTCTCATCGCCACTTAGTTCATCCTAGCTAAACGTCTTCATTAGATCACCCCTACCCGACTTCTCAGCTGCTACCCCCGGCTTGCTTTCGGAAACGAAGGTTGAGTACATCTTCCCCTCCAGGGGGCACTTCTCGGACTACTATGGATACCCAAAGGTCAGACATACCGAATTTCTGATCGACATAGCCAACAGATGGGCGGCTATTCCAGGTTCTGGCGAAGACAAATTAATTTTTACGAGGTAAGGCGCGCGCTGCAAGCATCAGCTGTCAGGTCTATCAACTCAAAATAACACCCTCAAAAACACACTTCAGGCAGCATACCAACTACCCACACAATAGCCGTACCGGCTTCAAACCATTCTTTAGGATGATAAACTGTTCCTTATAAGAAAATCATGTAACACCTCGCTTTCCTCCTTTGTCCATCAGAAACTGGACGACTTGCCCGTTACCTCTGCCCACTGCGTCATCAAGCGGCGTTCTTCTTTCGTTATCCAGACAATTGATATCCGCTCCTTTCTCAATCAGCATGGCGAGTGCATCAAGGTCGTATAGAAGTCCCGAAGCTGCCTCGTGCAATGGCGTCTTGCCCAAGTAATTGCGGGCGTTGAAGTCCAAATCAGGTTGGTTGGTAAATATGAACTGAACTTCAATGTTCCCATATGCAAACATAAGATGTAAAGGTGTGTTACCATCATCGTCGCTAGCGTTCAAGTCAGCCCCATAGCTGGCAAGTAGCTGAAGCAGATCGCCGGTGGAAGGGGTGACTGCTCGCTGATATGCAAAGCTGTGGAGGCACGTTTCGCCTACTGTAGAGCGAGCACCAACTCGTGCTCCATTTTTCAGAAGGACTCGAACAACTTCATATGGTGTCTTGCTACTTGCCATTGCTCCATGAAGGCAGGTCTCGCCACCTTTATTTCGAGCATTTACGTCAGCCCCGCTTCTAATAAGAAACTCGATCTCATCGACGGAGGCCCATCTCGCAGCCATAAAGAGAGCTGTGTCGTCGCTAAAATCTCTGTCATTTATATCTCCTCCATGGGCAAGTAGTATTTCCATTGTTGTCTTGGACCCTTTTTTTCTTGCGGCAAGGTGAAGTGGTGTTTCCTCGAAAACCTCTGTTTTCGTTTCGACACTTACTCCTCTCTCCAGCAAGACTTTCACCACTGCCTCATGACAGTTGCGAGCAGCTAGGCATAGTATGTGCTCACCTCTTCCATAGGTGTTAGGATCAGCCCCGGCGTGGAGCAGAAACTCAACTGTTTCCGCGTGGCCGTTACTTGACGCTAGCGTGATGGGGCTTTCGTTCTTGTATCTTGCATGAATATCCACTCCGTGATCTATCAACCATCTTGCTATCGCAGTGTGCCCATTCTTTGATGCAAGTATCAGTGGATCCCATCCTCCTCTATTTTCATCTATTCGTTGAGCCCCTCTTGCAGCGAGAAGCTCTACAATCTCCAACTGCCCATGTTCACAGGCCCAAGAAAAGGGGCTGCGAGCCGATCCTCCAGCGTCTACATTGGGTAGCAAACTTTTCGTAATTGCGATTCCATCGTGATCTTGTGAAGAGAATCCCAAGAGGGCAGCTACGCTGTCCTTGTGCCCTTTAGCCATGGCTGCTATGAGCGGGTAGACATATCTATCTTTGTCTGACGGGATGTCGATGTTGGCATCGTTCTTCAGCCTGGTTCGAATGAGTGACGAATACCCTCTGTCCGCAAGTATATATAGCAACGCGGCGGTTGGACTATACTTCCGGACCTTGTGCTTTTCAAACTTGTTGACTACACGCTTCCAGGCAGAAGTTCGAAAGTTCTCCAGAAATGATTGCTGTTCAGCAATATTTGCCGCAGAGTTAGCGTGATGTAGAACGGATTGACTAGCATATTTGAGAAAGGGGTATATCTCAATTCCCAACAGAAGCTCCTTGTTGTCAAGATAAGAGTCATCAATCTGTTGCTTTCTGTCGACAAGATCAAAGTAGGAATAGCAGCATAGCTTCAGCCTTTCATGGCCGACACTCTCCCAATCAGGTCCAAGTTCTGGCCATAGCTCGTGGAGTCCCTTGTCCTTAATAAGAAAGTCACGAACAGACTCATGTATGAACTGAACTCTTGGTTGCTTGACTTTTGTGATCTCGGCCAAACCCTTAGATGAACTGATTACACAGCGGGCAAAGCAATCCTCAGAGTCCTCCGTGTCGACTTCTGGTATGTCAAAGTCTGCTAGTCCCTCCAAATATAGCCCTGACCATATTGCATGATAGTATTCCTCAGGTTTCAACGGTCGTTCGCTGAGTAGAATCCAAAGAAGAGATAGTTGGAGTTCTTCCATATTAGCGGTGTCTCTTTTCAGCAGGTCTTTAAACAGATCACTCAAGCCACTGGGCACCTGTTCAAGTCTTCTCCTCATAGCCAGGCGCCCACGGCAATTCTCTTTGTTCAATATGTCGACCACAAGAACAACCCAGAGGAATACTCCCGCTGCTTTTTCAAGCATTTTCACCTGGAGCTCTGCGAGGAGTGGCCTGTCTTTGATTCGAAGATGGGTCTTGATGTAACTCTCGAGGTCGCTGGCATGTCCTATTTGCGCCTCGAGGATGATACGAATGCCGAATTTTATGTCGATGTAAGGGTAATGACGACTGGAGAAACAGATATGAAGATTCACGTTGTTCTCTGTGCATTGCTCGGCCAAATCTTCGAAGTATTCGACTAGGTCCATAACTTGCTGCTCGTCGCACTCGTCAAGGGCATCGATGAAGCATTTAAACGATCTTTGGCCAAGCTTGGCAACTGCGGCGCGGAGGAGGTCTTTCAGGACGTTGAAAGGAGGGCAACCACTTTGGTTTCGAGGCAAAAGATCTGGATCATCCAAGACGCATTCGAGGTCTGGGAATCCCTGGAATAGTTGTAAAAGCAAGGATCTGTACATCCCTGAGACAGTCCTCTCTAATAGCTCACCCCGAGCATTAAAGAAGAACGAGGCTGTAAGGCTCTGACGCTTACGGTCCTTCTTTTTCGACTCCAGATAGATGAACTTCATAATCGTAGACTTTCCAGCTCCGGGCTTTCCTCTGATCCACAGGAAACCATGATGGTGTGATATCTGTTGCGGGTCGATCCACGAAAGGTAATCAGGATGCTTGAGAAACCAGCGGCAGGTCTTTGAATGTGCGGCTTTGATGATCAACTTTCGAGCATCGATTTGTTCAAAGTTCAACGAATTCAGTATCTCCTCGTGGCGCCCTGGTACCACACAGTGGTCATCTACGTGTTATTAGCAACGTAGATTGAGAAGATGGAAACCAGAAGGCACTTACTCTGCGGTTGAGTGTAACCAACACATGATGCTTGAGAGTCTCCTCTCCAGACCTCCAAGAATTCATAAGCATAGGCTGCTGCAGTTGCTGCACCATATCGCTGCCACTCTTTCGCTTTGTGTGAGTCTGAATAGTCGCAGATACCACGAATAGGCAGACAAGGCATGATATCCATTAGCCCTGCGGCCTCCATCTCAAAGCAAAGCACGTCCAGCTGTCGGGCGATCTCATCACGAATAGTCGAGTCTTTCATCACTGTGTTGGCCGAGCCAATACCGCCATAGTGAATGACCGGATCAGTGGATGATCGCATCTTTCTTGTCTCTAGCTTGGACGAGTCACATTCATCACAAGACGAGACAGAATCGTCATGATGATATGATGATAGAAAGAGGCGATCTGGTTCGTTGGGAAGAGAATAAGCGGAATAATCGCTCATTTTATCCCTCAATATTGAGGGAACTCGGCTGCCTTTCAACTCGTGTTGAGATCGTAGATTTGAAATGACTGTGCGGATAGACGAGTCGGGTATCTTTGGAACTGCTGTCCGCTGGAAGCCCTCCTTACGTGTTTTCCCCATGTCATACTGCATGACTCGTACTCCAACAACAATGTCCCCAAGTCGTATATCAGCCTTGAGCGGCACTCCACCGCCAATGCCTACCATGAGGCCGATCTGAATGCTAGGGAATGTTCTTTTGAGATTACTCAGGACACTCGCGGCATTGACCGTTCCGTACTGATCTGTCGGCAAGCAAGCTATCACCACATTGTGATTTTGGATGCTGCCCAACACGTAAGAATTCATATCGTTGGCTTGTCCTGAACAGTCAACGTGTTCCTCGTCGAGCATCGCACGTGCTGCTGCCATCTCAATAGGCAGTGCGCAAATCCAGGCGACTGTATAAGGACCACGTATGGAGTCATTCTCAATGCGTTGGTAATCAGTTTTGCGTCGTTTCGCGTGGTAAGGCAGCGCCCCATCATCAGTATGAGACAGTCGGCGCCGCTCCATTTAGACGCGATTCACTCAGGCTAGAGTTGGTTATGTATCTTCTCGTAGCTGATAACTTGATTTGCCGGGGGTCTCAAGTGCTTTCTGAGGGAAAGATGATTGCTTCTCATCGATGCAAGATGATGTTGAGGGGAAAATTCAAAATCAGGCTGTGCAAACCAACATGCATGAGCTGTACGCCTGCGAGTCAGCCTCACCAAGGGCTTGATATAATCCCTGTCCATGTCACGTGCTCTCTCTAGTAAGAAATAAGAAATACTTAACAAAAATAACAAACAACTTAGAGATAGCACTTATCACTATGCAAGTTTAAAGTTATAAACTTGGCTCCTGTTTTCTATAGCTGCCGAGGATGCTGCTGAAGGCTGGTTAATTTGACGTAAAATGTTGTATTTTAATTAAGGATAATGTCTCGACTTAGCTCTGGGAACGTGACACAGTTTTGGCTGGTATTGGATGTGTCGGTTCAAGTTGGGGCAAATAAAGCTTGGAATGCGAGGAAATGAAGGGCCCCAATAAGCATCCCACTAGCAATTACGTATTTTCATCATCATACCATACTTCCTCTCACACGGCTTAGAGTTTGATTATATGTCTCATTTCAATTACCACTATTATAGAACTACATGTAAGCAAACTTGGGACTTCAGTCTAGACTTTACACAATTACTGGAGCTCTGTCACTTTCCAATTAGCACCCTATCTCAGCCCTCATTCCTTACAAAACCTCATCCTTCATAAGTAGTCTTATATAGAGCAATACCCAGCGGACGAGACAGCGTAATTTAAGAAACAGCATCCCGCCCAATTTAATTGCAACTACAATACTATCGGGTCCTCCTTTCAGTAATTGATACTTCTTGCTTTATCACCATGCATCTATCCTCCCTTCTAGCCACAGCTCTTCTTGCTGCTGTGCCAAGCTTATGTGCGCCTACTCACGAGTGTGGCTGCAAGAGTCCTCTTGTTCGTAAAGAATGGTAAGTCGCAGCGTCGCCGCATAAAGCACTGATGGATTCGATATCTTTTGATCCCTTCGAGTTGCTGAGAATGTTGACTTTGCTTTTAGGAGAACGCTAAGCACCAAAGAGAAGCATGAGTATATCGATGCGGTCAAGTGCCTCGCGCGAAAGCCCTCCCAGACTGGAAACATATACGCTGGTGCCAAGTCCCGCTTTGACGACTTCCAAGTCAGCCATATCGTCAATACCGACTTTATTCACTACGTCGTAAGTTGTCACCCATTTATGCACATCTTTACAGAGGTGTCCGCTAACCGAGCTATATAGGGATTCTTCCAGGCGTAAGCATTACCTCCATCACATGAGAATGTCAGTAACTGACGTAGAAACCAGCTGGCACCGAATGTTCATTGCCCAATATGAGAAGGATCTTCGAAACCTCTGTTGCTACAGTGGAGCTCAACCTTACTGGGGTATGTATACCACTCTGGATACTTACGAATACTAACCATCTGGGTCCAGATTGGACACTTGACTCTAACTCTGTAGAGGGCTTCGAGAACTCTCCCATCTTCGACGCAGAGACAGGCTTCGGAGGTAGTGGGGTTTTCATCGACACCAGTAGCTGGACAAACGTGACAAGACAAGTCTCTGGCAGGACAGGAGGTGGTATGTAATGATGTTGTTCCAAGATTCGAAAGCACTAACATTAGAGATAGGCTGTGTTTTCGACGGCCCTTTTGCCAAGGGAGAATTCGAAGTCCACGCAGGGCCAGGTATATGAATTATGAGAGTCTTTCAGGTAATCGACTAATTGTACAAGGTAACTCCACCGCTTATAACCCCCGTTGCTTGGCCCGCGACGTCGCTCCAGAGTATGGCATCTCGAGGCTCAACCAAACTGTAGTCGACTGGTCTCTTGAAGCCAAAGACTTCTTTGAGTTTGATCAGCGTGTCCAAGGCGGCGTGAGTGCCGAATCCCAAGGATACCACGGCGGCGGCCATCTCGCAATTGGAGGTAGTCTCGGTGAGATGGGTGATATGTACTCTTCGCCTGGCGATCCTATCTTTTGGTTACATCACACCAACGTTGATCGACTCTGGGATAAATGGCAGCGACTGGACTGGCCTGCTCGAAAGAGCGACATCAGCGGGCCTGATACTCAGTATGCGTATCCTTATGACTTCTTTGGGGGCAAGGAGTATAAGAACATTACACTTGCTTATGTGATGGATTTTGGGAATTTGCTTCCTGGTAGGCGCTATGTCACTGTTGAGGAAGCTATGGATACGCAGGGAGAGCGACTGTGTTATACGTATGAGTAGTAGCGCAGAGGAGCCTCAGGACAAAATGGAATTCTTGTTGATTATATTCAAAAACATTAACTATTACAGAATAAAATTTAAATTACTGGTGAAATGGACTCATGCAGACATAGAAACATGTGTCATAGAGTCCCGCAGCATTATATCATGAAATAATAATCCCCATCGTCTTAGTTCTTCACTCCACAAGCAACAGGGAAAGCCTGGCCCGAAAAGTCATGAGTTTTATCACCACTGGGAGTCTTGACACTGAACTCAAACGCGGAAACAGCATTCTTGTTACCCATGACATTGCGAACGGGGTAATGACGTCCAGCGATGAGATCAACATGACCGCACTGAGTAGGGTTGTTGAAGTGATATCCAGTAGCAGTGAGGACAAGAGCAGGAGCGTTAGGGTCAGTCTCGCCAGTTCCGCACTCAAAAGCATTACCCTGGCCGAAGTAAAGAGTGTTGGCGTTATCAGCAGTAACGCAGAGCTCGTAGGTTCCAGTCTCAGGAGCCTTGTAGTAACCGGTGTAAACGAGGGTGAAGTTGTTGGCGTCGACCTTGATACCACCAGCGAGAGTGCGATGGTAGCCAATGTACCAAGCCTTTCCAGCGTAAGCGGAATCAGGGAAGATCTGAGGGTATCCAGCAAGATCTTGCATGTAATCCTGGGCGAAGTATGTCTCGCTTGTGACGGAGGAGTCGAGGGGAGTGAGGTCATCGGTGATGTAGTATGAGGGAGGAACGGACATCTCGTCGTTTCCGTAGCCGCGCTCGAAGACGTTCTTGTAGTAGTCGACGTTGAAACCGGCGGCCTGGCATCCGGGCTCGATGGCGCAAGGAGTAGGAACGGGGACATCAGTGGTGGCGGATGTAGCGCTGGTCTCAATGGCGGCGGTAGTGGTGGGGACTTCGGTCTCGGTAGAAGTGATCTCGTTGGTGCTGAGCTGAACAGAGGTAGTCTCAACAGTGCTGGTTTCGCCGGCAGTCGTGGTGGGCTGAGGGACAGATCCAGTGCTTAAAAAATGTCAGTGGAGCTCTATCGATAGTGTCCAAGAATGTCATACCTGGTAGCACTCTTGATGACAACAGTGCTGGAGACGATGGAAGATGGAGGTTGAGGCTTGCAAGGGCCTGCTTGAGCGAGGCCGAGAACGCCACTGAGGGCAATGAGGGTCTGAGTAGCTCGCATTTTCAATGTTGATTGATTAAATAACTTTCAAATGAGTGTTGACGTGAGATAAACGAATGACGGTCACTGAAGAGTGAGTTAAAGAACGAATGGTGCAAAAGAGTGCGATAAAATGAGAGAATGAGCGATACTAGAACCGATGACCAAACAAACAACAACGCTGGAACCCTACTACATTTATACGATCTCAATTCATCCTCTCTCTCTCACACGCTTTGACTCCTATCATCTCATATAGCCTCTCTTATTTCGTTTCATTTCACCAACCCCTGCAACGGGGACCCAAAGTCAGGTCAGATCCACCGATATCCCGCTGTTGTTCTAGCGCAGCCACCGTTTTCTCCGCCGCCACCACGAACGAATCTCCTCATTTGACCGTGATTCCTCGTATTATTTTTAAATTGAGTGGAACTTCTCTCCCACCGTTTCCACGTGGAAGGGCTGAAACACCGGACTGATGGCGGCGGGAGGTGACATTTTGAACTCCACTGGGTTAGGTGTTTGCTCGATAAGCGGAGTTCGCTTTGTTACTGGCCCAGCAGGTTCTCGGATTTAGCGAGCCGGATAGCGAGTTGGGAGCTGAATGTTGCTGGGGGTATTAGTGGATTGGTTTTATAGGGTAGGGAAGTTCTCAAAATGGACGCGTTGTTCCGTTCGCGTGTGATTGACTTACCTGTTGCGTAGTACGAGCTATACCCTTGCATAATTATAGCTCAGTTGATAACTGTTTATAAGGAAAATGTCAACTTAGCAAACACAGAGGATCTCCATATACATTTCTTGAGCGATCCGATAACGATGTCTTGCTGTTAATGCCCCGCAACGCTCAGGTCATTCATCTCTCGGCGCGTCGGCGTAGTTACATTTTCCGGGCCGACAACGGTTGAACAGCAGAAACCCTCCTCGCTTAGGATGAAAGCTGGACCTTTAGCCTGCGGTGGGAGATAATTGCCAAGATCTCTCTTCTTAGCACTTTGCCCACATCCCGTTCTCGTTCCAATGGCAACAAAGGTCCCCTGTTTCGGATGAAGCGTGCCGACCCATGACGATCGAAGGGCTTGATCCACGACCAGGATGGGCGAAAAAGAACGAATGGTCAGGGACCGAAGGGCGAGTTTTCAACTGGCATATTCGCTTCCAGGGAGAGTAGCTATCACATCATTCAACATATAAATAGGTCTGTAGACTGATTTATTCAAGTGATTCCTGCCTCAACTCACGAAATATAATTATGTTTAGAAATATGCTGCAGCTATTATAATAAGTCGCAACTCGGCACTTGTTTGCCTTCGATTCCTTTGGCGGATGAAGGGTTCAATTGACCAAATTGACGCCTTTGATTCAGGGTAGCTCGCGATATCTGCGCACAGAAACAGGCCCATACTTTAAGCGAGCAGAGTCGAGCAATGGCGATGAAACCATAGCCAGAGACCCATTTATATTGTGGATTGTTGCTACTGATAAGATCGATAAGCACTGTGGAAACGCGTCTTTCATTGGCGAATCTTCACAACGCGCCTTGCAAAAAAGGTGGCATGCGTAACAGCGGTGGTCTCGGAACGAATTGGTTCGTGATTGAGAACAAAACATGGAACGAGGGAGTGTGATATAGCATTTTATCTCATTATTATAAACGCTAAGAAAACAATTTTGTGCCATTGCTTGGCTTGTACATAAACCCCAGGTCCTTTTTAATACCGCAATGGCTTACTGAGGGCGAAGCGCAGTTCTTTCAGAGTCACTCCATCGTCCTTGGATATACTGCCTCACAGTCTTGCCCCAAAACGCCGCCGGGACCGCCATAGCACCCATAACAAGCATCAGGACTAAGATGAGGATAGTTGGCTGCAGAATATGGTCATCTTCAACCCAAGGCGCTATGGCCGTACCGATCCCGAAACCAAACATGTTTCCTGTGAAAAGCTGAACAGCGAGTGCTGCTGCCGCCCATCGTGGGAAAGCCTCGGTAATCCAAAGGGTGAAGGCGACGTTGCCGGTGAGATAACTCATGATGCTGATCGCTGAGGTGATGTAGATCCAGGCTGAAGGCCACTTGTTGACAAGGGCGAGACCATTGAGAAGAACGCTTGTCAGGCCGGTAATGACAGGGATAGCAAATAATGCCAGATAGACTTCGGCGTGGCGAATGCCACCTTTACGAAAGGTGTAGCATCGCGTAAACCAGGAAGCAAACGGCCCCGTTAGAGGGAACGCCAGAAGTGAGCCAGTGATGCCGGCGGCTCCAAGCAAGCCATTGATGCAGTTAGTCTCTTTGGCTCCGTACATTTCGATGAGGGCGGATGGCTGAGTAAGGTTTAGGAAGATAACACCACTGAGGATGATACCCGTGAGTAGAGAGACCCAAAAGGTTAGAGGGTTGAGAATACATAGGAACATTTGTCCATATGTCGCAAGCATCGACTCCCACTTTGTACCAGGTGCTCGCGACACCTTGAAGTGAGACCAGATTGACCACGAAGACGGTAAATCAGGTAGAGGCTTGTCATTCCTGATCAGCTCAATTTCATCCCAACCTCCATAGATCTGAACCTTTTCAGAGCTGCTCTGAACAAGAACTCGACCGTCCAGTGCGACGGGAGGTCGGAGGAAGTATGTCTCGGGGACACAGAAGAGAACCAAGAGAAAGGCGAGTATGCAAGGCGCAAGCCAAACCTTGTATACGCATCGCCAGCTTGATGTGAGGTCGGTTGTCAGTGGAAGTATCAAGAGAGCGAGTTTGATGAGTGCTGAGCCTGTGCACCAAAAGAGTGAGAGTGCACTGGGACGCTCATGAATGAATGTCGCGTCTATAAGAATGAGTATGAACTGTGATTGTTAGTACTCGTTAGCGATGGGGAGCTGCCGTCTTACCATTCCGGTCGCTGATCCGGCTGCGAGGGCTTGGAAGCTGAGCGCGACAATCAACTGAAGAAATGATCCAGCATAGCCAGCCCATAGAGTTGAAAGAGTCGTAACTACAGCTGCAACAACAACAATAGGTCGTCGTCCAACTGCTGTTGATAGCGGAATGCCGATTAAGTATCCAACTCCAGTAAAGAGAGTCATCGCCGAGGATAAAGACTGTACTCCAAAAGGACCCATTGGCTGCACCTCAATTAGCATCTCACTCTTGAGAGCAAATCCTTTTGATTATTTACCTTGTCTTTGAACTCCTCCCCAATTGCCTGAAGCAACAGCCCAGGCAAATTGAGCTCAAATGACGCAGCCATCGAAAAGCACTGCAGCGCCAAAAACGCCAACAGCCTCTTGGACCAAGACCACGTAAGCGGGTCACGATACGATTTACTCGGAATCGGCAACTTGAGCACGCGACCATTAGAAGAGACGAAGAAAACACTGCCAGCAGTGGGAACAGACTCGCGCTTCGCCGCAGCGATAGAACTCGACCGAGACTCCATGACGAAAACCAACACGCAAGTCGAACACAAAACAATGTATGCCAAGGCAAGTCAGCATGAGAATGAGATCATGATCCCAGATGCAGATTGGGGGAAAACTGGATCTTTATTAACGTGCTCAAACTCTGTGATAAACAAACTTTCGGGTCGACGGAGGCTTTGTTTTATCTAGGCTTAAAATGATTAGGTTCTGCTGTAGCCTGGGCTCATCGCAATAACTCTGCGGGCGTGTTTGAGCGTTAGACGCTAAGGCGCGGAGGGTATTTATTGGTGGTGTTTTTCTTTTAAGTTTGGTGGAAACAAGGGGGGTTCCTGATTCCAAACCAGCGAACGAATGGGAAAGGTTCCTTTTTAGCGTAGAGTCAATTGCCGAAGAGTCTGAGTCGACATGAGCATGCGACGAATTAATAATTATTCGCTTAGAAAGGAAGGACGTTCGTTTCAGAGACGTTGGAGCTTGGGAGTGCCGAAGCCACAAAGTTAGTTATCCGGCTGAGTTCAACGGGCACTAGAGGGAAGAGAAGTCTATTAATATTCCGGTTGATACTTGGTAACTTTGTATTTGACTTTGTAATTTGCATTAGTATGCGTCGTCATCATTTTCGCATCTCGATGAATCAACTCAATATATAGTACATAAATAAAAGTGAAGCTGTGGAATTTGAGTTTGGAGTTGCGACGTGAGCATGTCTCCCCAGTGCCGATCATAGCCAAGATTTACATCAAGGTACGCTCAACAGCCGAGAGCGACGGATGAAACGGAGATTATCCGCTGTATGTTTCGTATTGCGCACCAATCGGCACTGACATGTGATTTATAATGTGGCTGCATTTCTAAAACTTGGGCATTGGGGCTCACGAGACAGCGCGCTAATACGCGTATCAGCCTCATTTACGACAACCCGGATGCTCCGTAGTCCGACGGCTTTCAGAACTGGTACATTGATTAGTGACTCTACTAAACTGCCGGTTGACGCGCCAATGTCGCGATAACCTCCTGCATTAGCTCCTCAGGCAGCTCGAGCCAAGTCCTCACTATTCAGCCGAATGCTTTCCTCCAAAGACGTAAAACCAGGTTGACCCAGTGCCTGCAAAAGTTGAATGCACCTTGACCTCGGCTTTTCAATATCCGCCAGATATCGCATAGGCTGGAAGTCTTTGACAAAAACTCTGTCTGGATTCTGCGCCCGTAGTATAGCCAGAATCTGGTCCAAGTTCCATGTTTCTGCCCAAGGGAAGATCCTTTCCCCTTGGACACCATCTAGTAAAGTCGCCGCAACGTGAAGTTTCGCGTCATCCTCTACATCGATGAAATATTCTGTAATAATGTCAATCATGCTCGTTGAAGACGCGGGAGATTTGTGTAGACGTACGAGGTGAGGCATTGGCTAGTAAATCTAGAGCAGTACCACTCCACAAGGTGTTGATGGATATCCCTGATGTTTCCAATCGAGGCTCTTGCCAAAGTTTGTGCTTGGGAGTACTATAGTGTATCAGTAAACACATCTCTCAAGTTGTCTGGGGTGAAGTACTTACCGGTGTTCACAACCAAGTCTGAACGACGCGTCACATTATTATGATAAAAGTCCCAGACAGCTCGCTCAGCCTCAACCTTGCTAGCTGCATAGGCAACATACCATGCAGGCGCTGAGGCTGAGTTCTGTAGGATTGACAGTGCCTTGTCGTTCCAGGTATCCGTATCCACCAAGACCGGGACCTCTGCCTCGGGGAAAACTGCAGCAGTCGAAGAGCTAGTGTACACAAAGCGCTTTACAGTTGGTTCATTGTTGGCTGCTTTTAAAGCATTTAGTGCGCTAGCAACTGCATCGGGTATCATGGTTTTAGTGCCGGAATCGAGGCCTAGTGGCGAGGCAACATGAACTACCGCTGCAACGCCTTTGAAAATGTCAGTGCATCTCAATGAGACAGTATTTGCAGATTTCTCCTACCTTTTATCACCTCGTCAAAAGCAAGAGGTGAAGTCAAATCGACAACAGGCCAGAGGGAGAAGCTATCATGGCCGTATTGTTGATGGAACAAATCTGTGATCCATGCGGCTTTGGATACATCGCGGGCTGTTCCTCGGACTTCGTATCCGCGTTGTAGGAACTCATTGGCGACGTGCGATCCAATGAAACCATTGACACCTGTAACCAGAATGGTTGATCCCTTTGGGATGGCGAATGAAGAGCTTAGTATTGGTGACATTTTGGATATAATCGTTCTTTGTGATAATGGAGGTTACTGGTCTACAAGTTAGATTTAAAACTCATTAGCCGTGAACGTGAATCTTTTATAAACATCTTGCGCACAATTGAAGGTTATCCGAAAAATGAAATGCGCCAGGCTCGGGATTCAGTGGATTACCGAGACCAACTTTGGCGTTGGAATGGCGTGCTTACATCTGGTGCACATGGACGTCACCCAATCACACCTGGCGACTATTTCCTATTTGAGCTTGGTGTAAGCCAGCTCCAGATCTCGGATGTCCGATGCTTGTCCGCATCATACACAAATTGAGAACCATAATTGCAAAACGACTAATATTTTCAAGTTTAAATGGCGGAGGGGGACTACATCATGTTTGCCGATATGTGCAGTATCAATTCATAATCTATTTACACGAAACTGAACTACTGGTGTTTAAACTGGCCCTGGCGGTCCCTCTCAAGGTATCGGGATGTTATTGATTGATGACCTGCCGCTTAAAGGGTGGTAGCAAAGCCCAACTCATAAGCAAAGCCAAGGCAAATCTTGGAGAACTCAAGAACATGACCAAAGTTGACGGTGTCGATGGTATCAGTGGTGCTGTGGATATAAGGGCTGCTATTATCAAAGGTAGACTCGAAAGCCATAGCCGAGGGGAAGCCTTGGCGTGTGGCGGAAGCATGGTCAGAGCAACCATAGCCGCACTTGGAGTCAACAGTGGGGAGCTTGGAGTACTATACACAGTTAGCTAAAGCTTTGCAAATTGGAGACAAAGACTTACAGCAGCGACAACCTTCTTGAGGAAAGCAGTCAGTCCAGCATCAACGTTATCGGTCAGGATTCCAACAACTTCCGTGGTGCCAGGCTTGACATAGCCAGTCATATCTTGGTTGAGCATAGCCTTGACTTGTCGGCCGTCTTGCTTGTACTTCTGGAAGATAGCACCACTTCCGAGAAGACCGCCCTCCTCACCGGCGTACCAGTGGAACTCAATGGTGTTGGGGGCTTGACCGGTTGAAACGCGGGAGTCAGTCAAGAGGACACGGAAAGCCTCTAGGATGGTGACGGTTCCAGAGCCATCGTCGTCTATAACAGTTAGTGACCGTTGACATAAACTGGAGCATCAGACTCACCAGCACCGGGAGCCCTTCCAGTGTCGGGGCTTCGAAGGTTAATAGAATCCTGGTGAGCACCAACAACAATAGTAGCAGCACTCTTTCCAGTGATAGTAGCAATAATGCTGGGCTGTCTAAAGGAGTGAGTAAACTTCTCAACCTTGACGTTCTTGGCTCCACTGGCAGTAATGATTGACTGAATCTGTCCAAACAGCCATTCAGCAGATTGTTGACCATAAGTAGACTTGTAATATCTGTTCTGGAACTTGGAGAACTCTGTCAAAGTACTGCGCAGGTTTGTCTGGCTCAGCTTAGGAATGAGAGCGTTGACGGCAGACGTCTGTGCAACTGCGCCGGGGAAGCTGGCGAGGAACTGAAGGCTGAAGCCGGGCTCATCAAGGTCGGTGACATCGATGAAGGTTTTGTGTTCCTGAGACGGTCAGACTCGGTGAAAAATTGTGCGAGGACAAGAAACTTACAGCTCTCAATGCCCACTTTTCCTTTTCGGTGACGGTGCGCACATCGCCAGGTGCAAGCTCAATCTTGTAGAGAGGCTCAGCCTTGCGAGGGTCGATGGCAGCAGCATTCGACAACCCGATAAGGGTTGCAAGAGCAAGAGTAGCACGCATGATGACAGGTAATCTAAGTCTGGACTGAAGCTGGAGTGACACAACGAGCTTGGCTAAAACTTCGACCGTCGATCATGGAAATCACTACTTATATAGAAAATGGCGATCTTCCTCCGAAGGCTGTGTTAGGAAGGAGCTGCATCCCATCAATCGTCATAACACCATTGCTCCGTGACCTTCGTGGCAGGAGATATATTACACCATACCGCCCTATCACTCTTCATAAGTTCCTAGTGACGCGATCCCTCAGATTAAGCATAATTGCCTGTTGACCTTCCAGAATCAAACCTTATGCCGGGCGGACGAATTGACGCAAGGTTGCATTTGGACGGGCCGCTTGTGCATCGGCATTGCTCTTTGTGGCAGGTCGCTAAGGATTGGAGGGGACTTTGTGAATTCTTGGCGTTGGAGCGGGGTTGAAACATGGCCTTGTAGAGTATCTGAGCGGAAGTGAGGGATCTGGTTGGAGGATAGGTTTAGACTTATTCGATATGGGAATACGAAAGAGGAAGCTTAAAATATATTATTCTTATGCTGATTGTAGCTCAGATAGCACTCGCCTTAGGGACTCTATCGAGGTCTGCTTCATGTGTCTTTTCTCTGATTCCCTCTGTCTTTGCTTTTCAGACTGGGATGCAACCAGGTGGCATGATATCCATAAAGAAGGATGGACAAATGATCGAAAGGATTATGCGACTCACCGGCTCGAAACAATTCTCTACGGAGCCCAATTTACACGAGGCCTACTAAAGTGGTACCCGAGTCACTTGCTTCCACTCTTCAGTCGGTGTGAATGCAATGATTCGGCTTGCTTGGGTTTATGCTGAATTTGCAAGAGCCTAAAATAACTATAACGCTTGTATTTTCCCATAAATATCCTTCCCTACAATTGTCAAAGACATCATGGGACCCAGGAAGCAATTAAATGCTACGCATCAAGAATGCCCGGGTTACGTTTAATGGAGACTTCCGATTTTCGCCTTGTAATCCAACAGCATTACCAACATACCAACTTACTCAGAGACGAAACTCAAGCAAACCAAAATCCATTTACATTCCCAGAGCTGAGTTCCTACCGTTTTAGGCTGAGCTGCCGCTGGGCGAGGGCTGAGGACCCAGTTCTGGGACTAAGCCCATTTTTGTGCCCCACACCCCCATCCCCCATGTAAACAGACCCGACTCTACTGTCGACAGCATAGCTGGCTGTACTACTCTTCCTCCTGAGGAGTAACATAACTGCAAGTATTAATTCGTTTTATAGAGGGCTTATATTCCACTATTAAAATACTGCTAGCAGGCTTATGCTATAACTCTCTTCTACTTTGCCTAGGTTGCGGTCTAGAAACTTAAGAAGATAGTCCCTATTCGGCCAGCTGTATATATAAATTACAATTGTAAAGTAAAAGAAATTTAACATTCCTGCCTTCTTTATACCTATCTATGCTTGGTATTCTCTTAATTAACTGCATAGGTAGTTTTTTCATTCGTTAGACTTAAGGAGGGACTTATGTTTCTTAAAAGATATATTAACTTTAGCTTAAGTCCCTTTTTATTAGCCATGTTCTGCAGTAAGATTAAGGCAAGGTATATAAAGAGGTAATAAGGCAGATATAATATAAGACTTATAGAGTCTAGTTATATTAATCTATATAAAATTTATTTTTCTAAGATTAAATAATAAACCTTACTAGGTATATTTTTTAACTCTTTTCTTATAATCTCTTACTTTAATAAAAAGTAATATAGTACTTATCTGTTATGCCTGCTTATTAAACACGTTATATAAATAAAGTTATTTCTATTAAATAGATTAAGTTGCTACAGGGTGGGGTGTCTAGAGACTTTTGGAGCATAATT
>JABEEQ010002226.1:0-12243 GCA_014824365.1 Fusarium sp. NRRL 66894 | reverse complement strand
TGGTTGGGGTTTCGGTCCTGGATTAAGAGGTGAGATGTGCATGTTGGACCGGAACATGTCTCATGGCGCAGGCCTGCCCTGCCTACAAACTCCTCCAGAGACGCCGGCCGAAACGGAGACAGAACCGAGTGAAGTCGGTGACGGGGACGGTGAGTGGGGCTGCGAGATAAGGGGAGATCCGGCCGAGGAGGGTCCCACGGCTAAGTCGCAGGATCAGTATGCATTGTCTGTAGCCGAATCGTTGGAGCATCTAGATCTAGATTAGCATGGAGTTATGAAACATGGTGATTTGCCATACAGGTAAGGGGCAGAATTCAACAGAAGACAACATGAATATACCAATCTGGATAAAATGGACCGAATACACGTAATGTCTGACAATTACTACCCTCAGTATCTTCCTGTCTTTGGGGGTGCAGCACCATTTTCCTTCACTTGAAAAAGTCTCCCGTATGAATGAGGAGCTCGTGGCGTCGGAACTCACAGGTACTCATAAGACTGGAAAGTGTTGCATCATCTCAGCCTCAGATATGTTATGTTATGTATATTTTTCGTCCGGGGGGCCATCGGCCCCGAAAGGTCCCCTGCTGGGGCACAAGAGGTGCTGAGCTCAACTATCTATAATTGCTGGAATTTGCGACCAATACTGTCCAGGGTAACTCGTCTTAACAAAATGCCTGACTGTCAAGGATGGGAACCATTCAATTCAATCAACGGAATGCCTCAGTTGCGTTGAGTTGACCTGGTCAATCCTAATCCCCAGTGGAGTTGATCAATTGCGAGTCAAATTGAGTTGAATGTCCATTGGTTGAAGTCGTTGACCTCCAAGCCAAGCTATTCCCACCCTCGCTCATCCATCTCCTTGTCTTCACATCCCACCGCTACCCACGATGTCTCATCCGCCCCAGTACCAGTACTCGCCTCGACGGGAAGAAATAATTCGTCCAAGTCGTCGATCACCCCAGCCCGTAACCTCGACCGCAACACTTGGCACATACCTATTAGCAGATGTAGCTTTTGATGCTACATCGGGCTGGTGTGATGCTTGTACACGAAGTATCTCGAGCAAATCTCTCTATTATTCCTGCCAAAAGTGCGTCAACCTCGATCTGTGCGGTGATTGCTACGAGAGGGGTTTTAGGTGTCGGGATCAAGCGCACGCTTTGACGGTGGGGAGTCCTGAGTACCATCTTCATGTGTCTTTGACGACGGAATAGGCATATCAATGGCAAGCGATTCAGTACCTATCTAAATGAATTTGTAGAGAGAAATTAGAATTTGCACCCCATAGAGCAGGAGATAGATGAACTTGATCCAACTTGATCAATATCCTTCCATATAAATTGCCTTCTTATGTTCTCTATATATCTTAAAAGTTAAAACAATCAAGGCATCAGCATCCCTTGACGAGTGACCCCTTATCAACGTGACTGTAGAACACACCTGGTATCGGCCTGCGCCACTATTAACTACATCAGTCAAGTGGTTACAAACCAGCCGAACTCCGTCACCTTATTATCCCATAGTCCTGACAACATTCGCTGACGAACTGTCACGGGATTTCCCTGCCCCTAAGCCTGCCCGCTCGCCGCAGAAGCGGTCCTCCCCTGCTGAACCAAGCGAGATTCGGTCTGGCTCGCGCCAGGCGGGTACACTTCGCCCTTCAAACACATTGAACGCCGACCTCGACTGCCGTTGCTTGCGACTTGAAACATAGATTCTTATTCGTATGCTCGGATAGAACACTATCCCCCATGCGATATAGTTCCGTGTACCGTCTCAGCATGGTTCTGTAGATGCATTTTGTGGTCTAACGTCTTCTCGCATAGGATGCAATACGGCTTTTCGTTAGTTTGAAGCTTTGAGAGGTGGCATCGCTTAAAGTGCCTGGTTAAATCGCCAGAGGAATAGAAAGTGCGTATGAGATCCTTCGTACCCGGGTCTGAATGTTCGCGGGTTGCGGCCAGCCCGACGCAGAGGAAGCACCTACGGCTTCGCTCGTTCCTGTTATTCACAAAAACAGAAGTGATTGCAGTGCCGATGTCGTCCATGGGTTGGGGTTCTTCGCCTAGAGGCTTTGGCTTCAGAGGACTGGATTCTTTATTAACCATTGTCTTATTTCTGGTACGGAGTAATGGCGATTCTTGAACAGGACAGTAGGCCATGACGGCTAGAATTGCCTCATTTCGACGACGCCGTTCGCCCTCGAGTGTGTCAGCCGCTGGAGCCGTTAGAGCTTCGAACAGACGTTTCTGGGCAGGATGTTGTTCCTGTGCAGAGTGGTAACCTTCACCTGATGGTGACACCGGTGGTTCTTCGAACGTTTGTCCAGCCAGTTGCCGCTCGATATCAACCACTGCCTGTTTCCGCGACCAGCCTTGTCGATATTGCTGCTTCAATTCTCGGCGCAGCTTCGCTCTTAAACTTGGTAGAGCTTTGGTGATTCTTTCTATCTTTTCGCGTGCCTCGGGAGACTTCTCGGTTACCTTGCGAAGCGCTTGTCGTTGTTGCAGGAGCTTGTGAATCTCGGGGTTGTCATCTACTGCAGCGGACTGCTCAGCAGTGAGGTGTGTGGGCCGGCGTGTGCTAGCCGAGGATCCGATACTGCAGGCCTGACGTATCAGGGCGTTCTGTGGCTTTGTGTGCTTCACAACAGCCATAGTGTCAACAGAGACATTGCGACGAAGATAATGCTTCCTGAAAGTATTCGAGTTCGCATGCTGGAGTAAAAGATTACGGAGTCCGTCACTGATACTAGCTGCGACGGTGGTTAGCTGATCTGTAGACTGACGAACGACTTTCAGGATACGCACGACTGCTATCAAACTCATTTGCAGAGTTATATCGTAAGGTATATAAGATGACTGTAAATATAAATCCAGCAAGTACCCCTATGTCTTTCGTCCATTTTGATATCATTGCGTATGTGATCTGTGTATTTTCAGACAATACGAAACCATTGATAGCGGTTTTAACGGTATCTCGAAAGACAAAGGTCTCGTCCATACACTTCTTCAATGGTAGAGGCAGCTCCTCTTCATCGGGATGGATATCGAGTTTGCTTAAATGCTCGGGGGAAGTAAAGAGTAGGCGCTTCAAAAGCATTGTGATGAAAGACAAGGCCAAGTAGAAGAATATGGCGGCTAAGAAGGAGGTTCTTATCAAATATAGTCTCGGGCAGAGTCAAAGTGTTGCTATATCGCAGGCTAGAGTCAGATATAGCCTCTATCGCGCAACAGGTTGTCACTTACATTTCTTTCTCGCCAAGGAACGTCTTGGTAAAGCAGAGTTTGAAGCGAATAAGAAGACGGTGTGGACCACCTTCGGGATCTCGTGCAAGAGAAATCTCGAGGTCTCCATAGCGCAAGGAGAGTAGTGCCTGTGGTCTGGAGCCACTTGGCGCGATAAGAAGGAGGAAGAGCAACGCATATATGCGATGTTCGCCGATTCGGAATCTCTTTTTGGTAGTGCTGATTGTAGTCTTGCCCTGCTTCTCGAGGTTCTCCATCGTCATGGGCCGGTTCTCCCGCCGTTGGGCAGTTAACCCATGCTCCCGAGTTAGCTTGCAGAGAATCTATATAGTGAGAAAGTAAGCTAAGAAATCTTCAAGAATAGAGCGACATACATTGGCCATCTTTCGTTTCAAGACATCTTCAATCCTGTTCTTTGTTTCCCTCCAATAGACTTCCCGAAAGAATTTCCAGTATTGCTTAAGGGAGTTGGCTGACTTCAACCCTTGAAGTCTTCTGCCACCAACACCTGTCTTCTGGGTGCAAGTCCAGGTAAAGAACCCTTTAGCCATACCATAGTTCAGGTTCTGGAGGCAATGCTTAGGGTTTCTTTTGGTGAATTTGCAATAACTAAGGTTGTCAGTCATATAATCCCAAGAGTATCATACGGTCTCTTACGCTTGCCACCGCCGCTCGATCCCATCCAGCTGTTTCAATATGCGTGAGGAAAAAGCCGTTTGATCTGCGTCGTCATCATCGGATTTATCCTCAATCTGAAGAAAGTAGTCTGAAGATAAGGTGCAGTTGTCAAGGGGATAGATATCTGAATCGGAACTGGACTCAGAATCTAACTGGCTTATAGAATCTATGTTCATGTCCAACAGGTGAGGCTTATTAGTGTCAAAAGCACTGGCATTACCCTGCTGGCTGTAAGAGTTTGACGATCGGTCTGTAATGCTACCATTTGGTGGACAAGCATCTTGAAGATTGAAATCGAATTCTACATCCGAATTATCAGTGGGGTCGGTCTCTGTGTCTGAGGGATGGTATTCATCAATGTCAAATACGCTATCGTCATCTTGTAAACTGAAAGAGTCTGATGACTCGTTTGAGAAACGAGACCCGCCGCGCTGACGCATTTCGGGAAAGGTAAGGAAAACAACAGAATGAAGATAAATAGATGAGAAGTTCTCAATCGTCGGGGCGACTGCCCCCTTTTATATTTTGTTAAGCGGTAATGGTGTGGTCTGAGAGAAGGGGCTGCAGCATATCTAAAAAGTGCTAAGGGTGATCTGGCGCTTAGATGCGTGGACTACAAGCAATGTCAGGCGCTTAAGCGGAGAGACTTGGTCGGTACTTGTGAGCGACATGACCAGGAGTTGCGGCGCTAATGCAGGGAGCGGCGTTGTTAAAGCGGCACTAGTTTTGCTGGCAAATGCATGTCAGGAAATGACTGTCAGGCCTACCAGATGTGGTAGCTAAAAAGCCGCGATATTGTATTAAAGAGTAATTTTAATAAAAATTAAATATTATACATATATAAATATTAATCTTAGAGAAATTAATAAAATCAGAATTTTAAGTAATATAATTAATAATATAATATAATTATCGTGTTTGATAAGCATGCCAACCGGACAAGTAAGCCGACTACTGCACTGTATACAGGGTAGGGAATCAATCCACGACTTCCACGGTATTGATCAATATGTTGACTTCAATCCACGTCAACGTCAATCCACGAGACATGTTGTTACGTAATCAATCCATCCACGGTTGGGGGCTCGTGGATTGATATGTGGATTGACGTGGACGCTAGTCATGGGGATGGGTACCCTGATATATTTCGTTAATGTTTGCTATGTATCTCTGCGCAAACACTAACAGATCTAACCATGCAAAACATCGGACACGTTGTGACATGTCGCGACGCGTTATAACGCCTGAACCCAAATGTCTCCTCCTTTACTCGATTCATACGGTCGGTGAACCTTCAACTTCGAGATGGCGGACTTACCTCTTGACCCTGAACTACCGACCAACAACGAGGGGCAAGCCGAGGTCCCTCGGCGTTCTCTGAACCCAGACCCCGAAGTCCGCCAGCCTTCTACTTGGGCACCGACAAGTGATGAGGAGCGGAGAATCTTCCGCGTCTGGAAGGGATTCACGCTGGCCGAGCGCAGCAAAGATACCCTATCATGGGTATGGAACTACGGGGTCGAGATTCAATCCAAAACATCCCGACGATGGATCTGTATGCCATGTGTGCGCCAGAAGACCCCCACGCCACAGTCATACGAATCCAAAGGCACCCAAAACGCTGAACTCCCACCTCTGGAAAGCTCACGGCTACTGGGATCCATCAGGACGGCGATCAACACCGTCAGAGAAGAAAGGAGGCAAGAGGGTTCTTGCTTCTATTTCGGACTTCATGAACCTCAAACGTTCCGATCCAAAGGAGCAAGCGCTGGCCAATAGCTTGATCAAACGCTTCGATCGAGGAGAGTTCCAGAAGCTCATTGTCAACTGGATAGTCGAAAGCCAGCAATCGTTCAAGCAGGTTGAACACCCTCGATTGCAACAGATTTTCGAATACCTCAATCCGGCGGTCAAGGTTACGAGTGCGCACATTACGGCGAAGACTGTGCACACACTGGCGGTTCAACAATTCGAGCGATATCATAGCACGGTCCAACAGGTCTTGAAGAGGTCGCCGGGTCAGATCCACATTGCCTTTGACGGCGCAAGGACTAGGAATCGTCACGCGTTATATGGCGTGACGGCTGTCTTCAGAGACACAGAGAATCAGCTCCAAAAAGTTGTGCTCGGCATTCCGGAGCTGGTAGAACGACATACTGGCGAGAACATTGCCGCCGAGATCCTCGAGATCATTACGTCGTTTAGCATCGAGGACAAGGTCGGTTACTTCACTCTCGATAATGCAGCAAACAATGAAACGGCAATGCCAGAGATTGCAGAAGAGCTGAAGTTCGACCCGGTTCAACGACGAGTTCGATGCATGGGACACATCCTTAACCTTGTTGTTAAATCCCTTCTCTTTGGAAAGGATGTTGATGCGTTTGAGAAATCTCTCGTCAAGGAGGAGCCTTTGGCGAGAGCAACCCATGACCAGTGGATGCGGAAGGGTCCTGTCGGGAAAGCGCATAACTTCGTCGTTTGGGTCCATCGGGCCGACTTACTGACTCAGTTGCTTCGTCAACTGCAACGAGACTCATTTGCAGCTTCTGGCGAGCCTGAAAGTGGAAAGCAACGGTCAGTTGACGTTGTCCTTGACAACGATACTAGATGGTTGTCCCAATACTACATGATAAAACGAATGCTTCGCTTGCAGCCCGTCTACGAAGAATTCATCGCCAAAGCCAAGAGGCTATTCCGAGACGCTCGGAAAGGTGAGGGAGGACACAATCTTCCTCCCTGCCTCGAGGAGTCGAGCTTCATTAACGAGAGCGATTGGGCGGTGCTGAGGACATTTGATGAGATTCTCTCTGATTCCACGTCGTTGTGCAAGTACTTCAGGGAGACGGACAGTCGCGATATCGATCGTCTGGAGTTAGGGAAGCTTTTGGTTCCATGACTGATGTGCTGGAGGCGTTCGAATTCCTGCTTGGGAGGCTCGAGGACGCAAAATCGTGTATTGAGAGGCATCCTGAGCCGGAGCAATTCTGTGTCAATATCAACCTTGGCTGGAAGAAGCTCGATAAATATTACAATACTCTGAGGGACTCGCCAGCATACTACGCCGCCGCCGCCTTGCACCCTAGCCTACGATGGGACTATTTCGACGAGGTTTGGGGTCAACAGCATCCGGGTTGGGTCAATGAAGCGAAGGAAATCGTGCAACGTCTTTGGGATACGGAATACAGAGACCTACAGATCACAGTCACCTCTCCTGAAGGTCCGGTTGTGAAGAGGCGGAAGACGACTTTGTCCTCATTTGATCGGTATCGCAACCGATACCGTCAAAGCCAACCCTCCGCTGCTCAAGCGGATGAATATATCCGCTGGCAGGCCAGTGTGTCTGGGAGCGACAAGGACGTCGCAGACCCAGTTGAGTACTGGGTCCTCAAGAGGTTTGAGTATCCAAGGCTATCTCGAATGGCTCTTGACGTCATGAAAGTGCCGGCCATGAGCTCGGAGTGCGAGAGACTGTTCTCCGCCACCGGGTTGATGGTCACGCCCCTCCGAAACCGCTTAGACGCTGGGACGATTGGACTAATCCAAACGCTGCGATCTTGGTTACGCGCAGGCATTATCGAAGATGTCGATAGCATACTGCTTGACGATACAGCGCTACAGGAGGCTGTTGGACGGGATGGCTTGGAGGAGCGCCAGGAGTAAGGCAATAGAAAGTGTCGGCGACGGGTTCCCGAATTGTCCAATTAGGAAATCCGAGTTAATGTGACAGGGGTCTTCCACGGGTTCAATATTATGTACATCAATCCACAGATGGCTTCGTGGACATCAATCCACCAGCACTTTGCTGAGTAAGCGGTCAATTCCATCCACAAAGTCGGATATTGACGTGGATGGATTGATTCCCTACCCTGTCGAGTAGGCTGTTATAGTTCTCAAGCTCTGCGTTAACTTTGATAATCAGATCCTATGCGTATAATAAATACAGCCCATATCGATCGACGGCTGTCTATAGTATGGCCACTCGGCGGGACATGTTTCAGCGCCAAGTGGATCTACACAGGAGCCCAGATAATAGTTCCAATAGGAATGACGTTGTTTTTAGACGAAGTCTGATGCAAAGCCGTATATCAAACAATCTGGTTGAGTGCAGAATCAGAGCCAATCCCGTCAACCTTCAACGTATACGGCTGGAGTCAAAATGGAAGCAACCGACACTCCATCGCCTAACTTACATAACTACGATCAAGTTCCAGACATGTTAAGATTTTTGTAAGATAGAAACGACACAGTAGGATTTCACTCTCATCAAGATTGCACGTAACGTTACGATCATACTCGTATTCCTTCGTATTAATGCTAAGTTTCATTCGTAACCGTACATGCTTCACGACGACCGCAACGGCCTTTTCTCTTCCCGATGCACATGTTCCAGCGCACTCCAAGAAATCATACAATCTTATTCATTCAGTTACGCCGACTAGCTCGGGCTTGTTAAAAGCAATCATTGTCGGTGGAGTTGTTTGCTGGTGAGGTGAACGGTGACGGATGTCAAAACACCCTCATCCGGCGTGGAAGAGCTCCACGGATGTGCTTGAGACTGTATGGTAGACACATTTAAGCACCCTCGTCGTCGTCGCCGACACGGATGGTTCCCTCGGCACCGGCGCCGTTGGCCCAGTAGCCGCCGACCTCGGGAGTAGTCTCGCGGTTCTTGCGGGTAGCAGTGATCAACCAGAAACCAAGAACAGCCTTGGTAAGGACATCAAGGACGGCGTAGATAATGACCTCAGTGCCGACCTTAACCTTCCAGGCACCACCGGCAGCACCCCAGACGCTGTTGCCATTATTAGCAGGTTGCCAATTGAAGGTGACGAGAGAAAACTTGCGCAATGTAGACGATCCACAGGATGAGAGAAGCCACGGACAGGGAGCCAAAGAGGCGGGCAACCTTTGTGCCGCGAGCTCGAGAGGTTCGGGAGCCGGGAACAGCGACGTGCCAGATGGTGAAGATGTAGGCGATGATGCTGATGGCGTACCAACCCCACTTCTGAGCCGTGTTGGCATGGCCTATGGCGGAGAAGAGACCAGCAAGGACGAAAATGACGTTGGCGACAATGCCAAAGATGGTGTGAGCACCGTCAATGCCAGCCAGCAAGCTGAGCTCGAGAACCAGGATAGGTGTGGTGATGGCCCAGTCGACGTAGCGAGCCCAGAAAACTTGACGGCAGACGTCGTGGTGGGTGTCGGGGACGTGCTTGTGGTGGTCTCGGACACTGACACAGTTGTAGGTAGATGCCTGGCCGGATGCCATGGCAAAGTAGGCGAGGGCCGAGATGATGGTGGTCAGAGTCGTGAGAAAGTAGAAGATGCGACGCTGGACGGCGACGTTCCACGACAGAATGGCGAAGATGGCCGAGACGATGGTCATGGCGACGAAGAGAACCCATAGAGCGCGGACGCCATTGTGGTCGATGATCTGGTAGTGAGTCGGCTCAGCTGAGGATGGTATATTAGTACGGAATTGAAGCTCCTGACAATGCATTCATCGGGGATCAACGTACGAACGACAGTAGGGATGGGCCCGTTGCCAAGAGTCTTGTACGTCTCAATCACGTTCTGCATTGTACCGATCGTGTGCGTATAACTAAAAAGTCAAGTGAAGCAATTCGAAAAGTTCAAGACTCGGTAAAACAATTCGATGTCTTCAGACGATGATGGATGCGAGAGAGATCAAAGCTTGGAGCAATAAGTTAAAGAAGACTTGAGGCGGGAGCTTTCTGCCTGCGCCGCATTAAGCCTGCCTGAGGCGTCACGGGCGGGTAAGCAAAGGCAAATAAGAAAACAACGTCATCTATGACATGTCAGAAAAGCAGGTATTGATGCGGGGGAGGCACCAGAGACGCGACATGTCTGGAACGACATCGTGTGTGTGTGCGGCGTCAACATCACGTAATCTGTGTAGGACGAGACCAAGAACCAGCCCGATGCGATGCGATGCTTTGCGAGGGGAGCTTGGAGCTTGGAGACCTGATGCGCGTGTCGAATCAGCTGACGCGAATGGAAGCTTTGGAATGGAATTCTCCGCATGACGAAGTTATGATGTACTAAAACCAGTTTCTACATAAAAGCTGACTTCATACTTCATGGGAGCTTCAGATAGGAGAGACATGGCTATTAGAGAGCTTGAGATGTTTGAGCTCCAGTCATGTTTTGGTGGCACGGATGTCGTGGGGTCTGAAGGTGCATGAGACCGCAAACACGAACACGAAAGTAAACATTTGATAAAACAGTGTTGTTGTTAGTTCTAAGTTACATGTATCCGAGACGAGCACAGCTCCTTACATAGTACCTACATACCAGCCACCATCAGATCGGACCACCTTAGTCACACGGTCTCAACACTCCCACTCGAGCTGCTGTTGGACTTGATGTGCACGCCTGTCGAGCCTCGTTAAAACCCCAAAAACACCTTCGTGGGTGGAAACTGCAGGGAAAGAGCTGTCTCGACCTAGGCACTTGGAAATTCTTAACAGTCTCATGCAATCTTGGGGCAGCAGGTCTTCTTCTGTCCGCAGAAGATCTCCTGTCTCTACCCATCTCTGCAGGTCTTGCAATCTTTCTTAGAACCGCAGGTCTCCTGTCCATGGTAGTTCTCCCACTTCAGTCCATCTTTGCACATTACTCACGCTCAGCACAATCTCGAGATCGTGAGTTTTCTGCTATTTGCATAGAAGATCTCCCACTCTAACCCATCTTTGCGCCTTCCTCACGTTTCGGTGCAATCTTGGATCCGTGGGTCTCCTGTCTGTCCATGGCAGGTCTCCTGCTTTTGGCTCATCTCTGGACCTTCTCACGGTCGTCGTTCTTTGAGATCCAGTGCGTCTCTAAACAGGAGGAAACGATCCTTTGGTAAGGCCTTCGTCAGGCCGTCGGCCACTTGTTTGCCTGTTGGAATGTACTGGAACTCAACAGTTCCATCATTAACCTTCTCCCTGCAGTAATGATGTTGGATATCAATGTGCTTGGTTCTTGCATGGAACTGGGGATTCTTCGACATTGCGATCGCTCCTTGATTGTCCCCGAAGATTACAGTTGTCTTCAATTCTGGAACCTCCCTGTATTCTTTCAACAGTTCTTGGAGCAGACCTCGCAGCCAGACTGCTTCCTTTGCGGGTGCGGTTTGCCCCATGTATTCTGCTTCACATGAGGATAAGGCAACAGTCATTTGTCACTTCGAACTCCAGCTGATAGCGCCCGTGCCAAGGTTGAACACGTATCCAGACGTTGATCTTCGAGTCTCCAGGTCTCCCCCCCAATCCGAGTCGGTGTAGCCGAGGAGAGGTTGTAGTTCTCCTTGGTACACCAGTTCCAGATTTTGCGATCCCTTGAGGTATCGAAAGATACGCTTGACAGCTGTTTGGTGCTCATTGGTTGGGTTCCCCAGGTGTCGACTGCATAAGGAGACAGCAAAGGCAATGTCGGGTCTCATCCCCAGCATGAGATACATCAGGGACCCAATCGCCTTGGCATACCACTCTTTGAGTTCGTCCGCTGCCTCGTAGCCCGAGTCTGGTTCTCCGAACTTGCTTGTCGAAACTGGTGTTGCATTGGGGGCGCACTGATCCATTCCAAAGCCTCTGAGTACTTTCTCTAGGTAGGCCGTCTGCGACAAGAAAATCGATCGGGTTGCCCTGCCTCTTCTAAGCGACATGCCTAGGTAGTATTTGCATGGACCCAGGTCCGTCATCTTGAACTTGTTGCACAGAGCTTGCTTGACCGCCACGTCCTTGGAGGGCCCGGCAATAAGCAGATCGTCCACATACACCGCAATGAACGTGTGGCCTTTCACAAAGACTCCCATATCTGAAAGTAAAGACTTGAACCCTAGTGTCTCAAGGAAGGTTGAGAGGGTCTCGTACCACACCCTTGGTGCTTGCTTCAGTCCATACAAGGCTCCCAAGAGCTTGCAGACTCTCCCACTTCCATCGTCGAATCCTTCGGGTTGCTGGACGTATATCTCCTCATTTACGAGGCCATAGAGGAATGCTGTCTTGACGTCCATATGTTCCAGTTCCAAATCGAGCGCTGCCGCAATGGCGAATATCATCTTGTAGCTCATCGGCTTGACAACAGAGGCGAAGGTTTCGTTGAAGTCAATTCCTTCCCTTTGCTCGAATCCTCTCACGACAAATCGCGCTTTGTACCGTAGAACTTGCCCATTTTCTCCTCTTTTGAGCTTGAACACCCATTTGCCTCGAAGGGCCTTTCGTCCTGGGGGAAGCATGACTAAGGTCCAGACACCGTTTTCAACCAGAGATCCGTGTTCATCCTTCAGTCCTGTTGGAAAATCCGGGAA